>JAIGNY010000823.1:67500-117500 GCA_020152595.1 Chiridota heheva | reverse complement strand
CCACATTTTAATCACGATAGATGGCCTTTAAACAACGTTCCCTGGTGTGTTTTAAAGTAAGAAACTATCCGAGAAAACTTGCATTGCTCTTTGCTGTGTTTTCACAACCCAAGATCCAACTGATAGTCCACATGACGTGTTTTTGTATGCCACTGGCGGGTAGTACCGTCCAAAGTCATTCTTTGCCAGAGGTAGCTTGTATTATGTAACTTTATGTATCAATTGCACTCCATTGAGCTCGACCACATCATAAAAGGGACTAAAGCTTACGAATGCCGATGTGTGTGTCGCCTTATCCTTCATTCTGTCGATTATATGCCGCAGGACGTAAAAATTGGAATGGAGTTGCGAGTAAAGGGTAGATCGTGAAATGAGCCGATTCGGTCATCTTCAGTACATGTTAATTTCCGTTGTAAATGACACTTTCGGAAGTATAAAATTGACAGTTAAGTCGCAGGGCCCGTATAGGCCTACAGTCTGTTTCGAGCTCCCAGAAAGAGATATGTTGATCTGGAGTATGATATGCGCAGTACCTTCTGTTTGAATTAATGTACAGAAAATATGCGTGTCTGTGAATATGAACTTTCCGATCTTAAAACTCATTAATGCCATTTTCTAAGTCATTAATGGCAATTTTCAAAACACATGTTTTCCATAAAAAAAAGATTCTTGTACATGTTGGGTGAAAGCATAACATTTTGGACCTTTAAAAAAAAAAAAACTGCTATGGCAGGGCATTAACATGAGCTTGTGAAAGATTATTCTGACATCATTGTGTGTACACATCGTATTATCATAAAAGAAGAATGAATAAATCTTGTTGCAAACTTCATTTTCATTTTTATTTATTTTTTCTTCTACAGAAATGGTAGTATTAGCAATAACTAATCATGTTCGGCCTAACACGCCCATTTCAGAGGGCGAATCAATGGCCTTGATATTCGATTTTGATGTGGAAATTTCTAAAGGAGACACCAGCAGATATATAGAAGGTACTAACTTATGGAAACTGAGCTCATGGATCAGTGCACACAACGATGGCTCAGGGACCAAGTATTCTTATAAGGACAACATTCTATCAAAGAAACAAAGAAATCAAGAATTCTTTAAACCAGAATATCCACCTTTCAGGTTTGAAAGTGTCGAATACTCTATTTCTTTTGATGGGGGCACTTGCGCTGATTACAAATATGTTTGTATTCAATTCAATCAAGACGAAACGGCAGAACTATCTGTATCTCATAAATTGAATTTTACTTTATTAGAGGGCCAAACAAGCAGTTTGTTAAGCTGTATACCTCTCGGAAAATGCCAGGGTAAGTCTTTTCCATTTGTATGTACTCTAAAAAAAGGAATGGTCAAAAAAATGAACAAGAAATTATGGTCAATTCGTCCATAATATGATCAAATTTAACCATTAACAATTCCTTTTCAGAGTGTGATTTTTTTTTTAGCAATCTAATATGTTTTGTATTCGTATATATACAACATAATCATACCCTTGTTAGATTCTGTTTTACTACTTTCCCTACATACTCAATGGTTTTGAAGCAACAAAATTGCAAGAGAAAATATGATAGAATACATGAAGACTGTGGGACATCTGAGCGACGTCATAATTAGCCTGATTTCAATCGTGTCTATACAAATTATTTCAAATTTTAAACTTAATTATCTTCTTAATGGAATACGATTTTTTTTAATGCTTTTTTCACTGTTTTTTTTTTTTCTTTTAAAGTCCTATTTTTATATAAGATGAACTTGCTTGAACCCTGAATTATTCCTTGCACCTATAGTCAAAATTGAGCAACATATTATGGTCAAATTCGACCATAGTATGATCAAATTTGACCATAGTATGATCAAATTTGACCATAGTATGATCAAATTTGACCATAATATGATCAAATTTGACCATTGACAATTTTCTTTTACAGTGTGAATTTCTTTTTTACAATCTTATATGGTTTTTATATGCATATATACCTGTATACAACATAATCATATTATTTATTTCAAAATCAAATGAGTTATAATAGTCTGGATTCCTAAAAAAGCAATACGGCTGATAAACATCACATGGATGGGAATGTTGTTTTTGATTTTTTTTTAGCTAATGCTGTGTATTGACTTTGGTCTGTTCCAGAAATGTTAGAAGTATAAGCATATTGATACTGATCGAAAAGTTGAACAGTTCTAGAACTCAATCATGTCATCCTAAAAATCTCCGCATTTTCAAACTGTAGTTTTCAAATTCTTCCATCCTCCCAGGTTAGTAAAACATTTTCGTGACAGTTTAACTACAGATGTTTAAGAACGCATTCAATTTGTTCACAAATATCTCGTTCATCCAGATATTAATAAATTTTCTTACAGCTTTCGAAGACAATGTTCAACCCCTGATCTTCAAAACGTAGGATTTTGGTATACTCTCACGTTAAAGTTGTTTGTTTGTAATGATCCTCCAGCGATATAGAACTCGGTAACAACCTCATATTATGTCAACAACGACAATCGGGCAATGCGAGTTTCTGACTTTGTATCGGAAGTGGATGAACACTCATAAACACATGTTTGTTTATAGGTTTCATCGTCCTCTATCTCTTACTTTGAATAGCAAACTACATATTTTGCTCATTTCTTCCTATTTTATGGGTTAGTATATAATATTATCTTTTTATCATTTTGTAGGTTCCACAACTGTTGTTGTCACCCGTGCTGGTAAATCTTCAACAATTGGACAAACCACAGCTACCATCACACCGAGCCTTCGTAAGTCATTATTATTTGAATTTTATTGGAGTATGTGGCATTGTCAATTTCCTAGAAGTGGGTCTAACAATTACTTTTGATTTCAAGGTCCATGCAATTGGGTGTCCAAGGAACCCTAAAATCCTTATTTTAAAAAAAAGGGGGTCTCCGGACAGCCTACTCCACTGATTGTAGTTATTTTCAAAAAAATAACTCCAAAAGAAATGTGAGAACCATTACTTCTCACTTGAACATTCCACCTGCCTAGATGTGAAATATAACCGCTTTTTATCTTTTTGTCGCACAACCACTTTCGGCGGTGACGTTGATGATCAGTTTTAAAAAGAAAATCACACTCTACAATGTATTTCATTCAGGAATCAGTGAAACATCAATATATTTAATTTGAATAGTTTCTTGCTATGTTTCAACTCCCCACGATACGTCAAGCATGAATATATCCATTTATATAAGCGTGTTAATCAAGCTTTCAAAGTATGAATTTTAAGTGCCTTATAATTTACAAAAATAAAAATTAACCGAAAGTGTCAAAAGTATCGTAAATTACCATTGTTAGAATTTTCATCTTTAAAATTAGATCTACTAAAAAGAATTAGGCTGTTATCATCGTCTGTCTCAGCAGAATGATTTGAAAAATTTATCACCAAAATATATATCATGATTTAATTGTATTGGATCAAAAGCTTTCGATTTAATTTTGTGGCAACGTGGAATGTTTTCTTTTGGTATCATTTGTGCAGCCTTCACTACTGATGTTATCACCTACTCATTCAAATCGTCCACAATGACAACCAGTACCACGAGCTCTCGTAAGTTATTCAGTTTCGGATTTTGTTGTAGCTATTGTTTTAGAAAATTAGATGGATGCTACTCATGAGCATGCCTGCCGCTAATTATTCAAATACGGCAAAAAAGTTCATTAAACTGTTAAACTGTAATTAGTGCAAACCACATTAGATATGCTATTCAAACGTTTTTCAAATGGAAGACAAAAGCTAGTCAATTAAATATTTTCTTAAAAGTATTAGAGACCAGCAGATTGATTAAATTAGATCTGGTCGTATTTTTTTCAGCTATTCATACCTTCTAAAACGAGAACACATCTCCAGTTGTCTAAACGATATATTGAAAGTCAATTCTGTTGTAATCAAACTTTTGCATTATTCATTTTTTGTTTTAAATTTTAATATTTACTGTAATAATGATTTGAAAAGATTGTTTACATTGTTCGTTTACTGTCAGTTAAAAGACGCGGTATGTCCACAAAGACATCTCATTTTTCATTATTGTGTGTGAATATAGATACTAGTATAGAAGATACGTGCCATGTTTGTTAAACAAGCTGCTTCTCGTCCGTGTGATGCAGCAAGACTGCAATTGTTTTTCTGCCTGCCTCAAAAGAAAAATAATATTGCTATTAATTTATATTAATTCATTCATGTCATATTGGTTGGTCTTTATATAATATTTCAGTCATATTGAAAAAGTCATGTTATGTTTCACAGTGTTCAGTTTTTGTCGTTTTATTGTTTGTCACAACCATGCATTTTGCTAACATTTTGTCTACATGACATCATTACTTTGTAACATCTAACACAATGACTTACATCATCATCTACCTCGCCTTTGTTGAAGGATATGCATTTGTCCTGTTCTCTTCGATATATTTTGTATTTGTCAGTTTGTGGAAATCATGTTATGATATTTATTGTTTTGTCGGTTTGTTTTGATTTATTTGTTTCTTTGTCCTTTGTTTCTTTGTCTTCCAGTTATTAGGAATAACCAAAATATGAATAAACAAATACATCAATGTTATATTTCATTTCATGATCAATGATATGTTCTTTACCATGAAGTAAAATATTCAATATATGTCTTTAAACACATTTTTTTCTCCTTTGTGTTTTTTAGGTACAATTTTGCTTATTCTAATTTCATAAAGTTTAGTTACGGTGGCAAAGTGTTTGAATTTATGTTGGATCACTACTGGCTCCAAACTTCTTTATGGTTGGCTGCGTAGTAGGTGCGCCGTAAATTCCAGCATTTTCAAAACTTATATGTAAAAAAGGGTTATGTTGGGCGATTGTTTGTATAGGTTCAGTGTAAGCTCGCCAAGCCAACATATTGATCACGTGTGCTTATCTTTTTTTTTTAACAAACGTTAGTCCAACCACATCCGTTTCTAATGTTAGTATTACTAGTACTGCCTACACTAATATATATAACAACACGGTGTGACACTTATTCAGCAATCCAGCGCCCATTGCTCTTCTTACCAATAGGATCGCTACTTCATTACGTCATTGCTGTTTCATAAAGCAACGAGTATTGGACAGACGAGGTCTGGGCGCTGGATTGCTGAAGAAGTGGTCTGCCTTGTTTTTGATATATATATTAGTGTAGGGAGTAGTGTGGGGAGTAGTATGCTACGTTTTGTGTGATTGTTACGTTATTTCTATGTGCAGAATGTTAATGTTAGTTTTTTTTTTCTTTTAAGTTATTGCAGTTATAAATTTTACCAAGACAGATATATCCCAGATAACATCTGGTGAGCAATGTGCTGTTAAATGTCAAACCGTACGGAATAGTTTCATCGGCTTCCCCGACAACGGACCGCAATCAACAAAAGTCTCATAATTTACCAATCAGTTTACTTTTCCATATCAAGATTCCCGTATGGACGCACAGTGTTTTTTTCTTTTCAAGAAAGCAACAGTTACGATAAATGACTGGGCTCAAAGTGTTTCCAGAATTTGGACGTGAAAATGTAAAATTAAGTTAATACAGAACCCATGGTTCTAGTTATAAGTAAGTTGAAATTTCAGACACCAGTATTCAGAGTAAATTATAAGCATCAACAATTCATTTTTAAAAGTTGTATTCAACCAGTATTGTTTTGAGTCTGTGCAATGTTTGGTATAATTACAGGAATAATGAAATGCATAATTCAATTAATTCAATATTTTGAAATATTTATATTAATTGTATTGATTTATTTTGTGTATAATGCAAAAACAAAGAATTAAAAAACATGATGCAATATACTCTGTGCTTAATTCTCTTTTTATTTTGTTTACATTGTCCAATGGTGAAAATAGACACCATTCGTTTTAGAACCAATCAAACAAAACAGGGAACAATTCAATCACCTGTTAAAATAAGATTCGGTTTGGAAAATCTTCGTAGTTGTCATGCATTGGAACAAAATAGTTCCAAACTATGTAAGACTTTTTGTTTGTTTTCTGAAGAACTACTTCTCTGAATACAATCAATGTCGTATGCATAAATGGAGTATAATTTATGAAGCATACCACGAACCATAAAGGTATTATTTTCACGAGCACTCATATATCACGGTATTTGACTGAGTGCAATTTCAGTGAACTAAAAATGTTGTCTTCGAGGGTCATATAGTTTCAAGATGGTATCGATGAATGGTTGTTGTTCCCACTTAATTGTATGAATGCATACACATTATTTTGTTATCAATCGTATCAGGGAGTTCTAAACAAATCCCGGATCGTTTGTTTTCAGTTAATCTCTACCAGGGATTTGTTACACAACCCATGTTTTTACTAAGACCCAAAAAGTGTTGTGCGTGAAAAATGGGCGTCGACTTTGGACCCAATTCTGTTTTCGGAATTTGCTTTTTCTTCCCAATTTGAAAAGTTGGTTCATTATCTGGAAAAATTATAGCTGCGAGACACTAGGAAAGAAAAAAAACTAATTCTCGATCATCTGTACAAAAAATATTAGTTTATATTAGCGTCGAAACTCTCAATTTGAAATGTTATTTTATCTCATGTTTTCAACAATTTGGAATGCACCTCGAAAACATGCTGTTACTATGCAACCGCTCAGCCCAATACTGTTTACGTTAGAAGTAAACAGCAGGAGTTCAATGATTATGAAATGCAATCTGACATGATATACCCAATAATGTAACTCTAGTATTAACAACTAATTAAATAGCCGAACAAATGAAGATGGGAAGATTTTTTTTGGTGTTTTGACACTAGCTCTTTTCAGTCCGGTTCGTACCCCCGATCGGGAGAACAGTTTTTGCATCTATCCAAATTCAAAGTTTGTATAGTAATAATATAAGAATCAGACACATTTCGAGCGCGGGGAACTCAACCACCGCGAAGGCTTCAAATTTTTCTTCACGATATGAATTATCTTTTCACCGTGCGCTTTTAAAATTCACTGTGCGGTTTTCAAGAAATTTGAAGAAAAGTGGTGAATTCTTATTATGTGTTACCGTTAGGCAGTCGCGCTTTAACAAGGTTTTCTGAAATTTTGAGAAATAACTTGGGGACTTGTGAAAATTATTTAGCAATAAATGCGTGATAGTAACGTGTTATTTTACATTCGCGAAATTGAACATGAACAAAGCAAACTTTGTTACAAACCTTCATATATCACTGTAAGCTAAGTGCGCATGCTTAAGTCTCCCGATCGGGAGACTTTAGGTCCCCCGATCGGGAGACTTTAGGTCCCCCGATTGGCCGTACAAACCAAACTGCTTTTAGTTTCTGAGTTTTGGCTGATCAAAGTTTGAGGAATTATTAATATATGAGCTGGGCGGACAATTCAGTCTTGATGTGATTTTGTTCTTAATCCTGTCTCCGACAATTATGAGCAAGTTTATATTTACTTGAATTTGATGGGGTATTTTATTGGGGTATTTGACTGGGGTATGGTAAAGACCTTTGGTCGGAATTTGCTGCACCCCCTTAAAGAATTATGATAAATAACACAATTTAAAAAAAGATTTTAGATAAGAAGATATTAAGTTCACCTAGTCATCATTACAAATTAGCATATATTTTTTGCACATTGATATATGAAAATTAACAATATATGTGAAATGGTCAGTTTTTATTCGATATTTATGGAATTTTTAATAGATTTGAAAGAAATTGAGACAATGTGTCCATATCTCTTGAAAGGATTTATTTCACCACGGTTACATTTAGAACGTGTAAAAACAAGATTTACCTCATTGGTTTGGCATTTATTTACAACAATGCAAATAGAACAAAGTACTTGAAATGAAAATTATTTCCAGATTCATTTCATCCATTTCAATTCATAACATGTTGCTCCTAAATCCAGTGTTGTTTTTTTCCTGCCATACTAACTACCGATTCAGATAAACTATTACTGAGCAGCTGAGATTGGTCTTAGAAACGTTAAATTCTCTTCGAAATCCGAATATGCAACTCTTTTACCAGTTTCCGAAAGACTTAAATAACTTCGACAAATTAACTTTAAAGTCTAGCTTTGAATTCAGCAACGTAGAATTCATCGTGTCATGCGTGTTTTGTGAATCATCAGAACAAGCCACACTTCTTCTTTAGGAAAATCCTTTTCCATTGGGGAAGTCTTCTGAAATCATCAAAATTGATAGAAAATGCTGTCAAGAATTCTTCAGGTGAAAGATATAGCTGTAAAAGAAAAGTAAATTGCGTTAAGTTTACCCAAATTTCTTTTTAAAATTTCGTACCTAGAATTGATACATCAGGCTGTTTTCAATATTGTTAAAAAGAGTAAAATCAGGTTCCCGTTTCCAACAAATGAACCTTCAATGTTCATTTACAAGGTGATCTTATAAATGAAATTAATATGGTATATAGTGGCTTAAGTCACATACGTGTTGTTTTTTTGATAATCCACACAGAACGTACTACGAATTCTAAATTCTAAAATGAAACATTATTTAGGACATTTTTCTGGTGATTAGATTGAAGCAGACCATCGTCATAAAATATCACCAATTGCTCCGCCTTTATAAATATTCATAGCAATTTAAATCTGCTAATCTCTCACATAAAGGAGCTCTTGGCCGAAAATGAGGGTGCATTTAGTGTGAGTCTTATACTAAATCGAATATTTTTGTGGTACATACATCATAAACATTATTAAATCACCACCAGAGTTTTCCCATTAACTTTTTTGAATTTTTTGGCTTCCCCGCGATGTATGAAAATGTATGTACAAAGCAGACAGTGTGATGCGTCTTCTATTGGTTAAAATCTATATAGATTAGTCACATATATGAAATATAATTATCATATCAGCAAAAACTAACGCCTTCACTTTTCGGCCGCGAATTCCTTTAATACTTATTGAGAGAATCTCTGGCATTGTAGTGTTTATTTTGCAGCGGTCTCTCTTGCTTTACTTTGTCCAATCATGTCATACATATAATGAAATTCATTAAAGGTTTATTGACATGTAGCAATTTATAAGATAATCAAAACGATACTAACATCTGAGCAAGATCAGTTTTTGAATTTTGAAAATAAAACTTTAAATGTTTGAGTTATGACTGATAACACAAGTATTGTGACGTATCTCAACAAAAATATACTATATAAACGTGTCGAGCTCATATTTCGATTGCAAGTAAGTTTCTTCACTTTATTTTCAACCAACTCAGTGAAAATTTATATTTTTGTTTAAAAGACTAGTAGATAATCCGATGATATACGTTTGTTTGTGCACATTGAGGAAAATAAACTTGTATGCAAATCAATCAAAAGGTTCAAGAGAATCTACAAAAAGTTTAGAAAAAAAGCTTGAAAACATAAAGTCCCCAATACTGGACTAATCACCTCTTTCTTTTCTTTATCAACATCAGCAGGCACTACGGATGACACCAGATGTTTGTACGGGTATTTTGGATAGTACTTTGGGTGGTATTCTTTCTTTGTGCTTTGAATCATATTACTCTGAAATAAGAACAATGCATATCCACACATGTATGAGGCACAAAACATGTAAATTAAATCATTTTATTCTTATTAACTGGATGAAATTTAAGTCATCACTTGTCGATCTTGATGAAGTAAGGAACGTGCGGGCTCGGAGCAGTAATGAATCTGCTGTCAAAATTAAGTTTAAAATTCATCAATTTAGGCCTACCCACTTTTTGACGTATTCTTGATATCTGTATAGTCTGATAGTTATCGATACATGATTGAATAATTGTGTACATCATTAACATTTCCTATGAAGATGCAAATTGCAAACCTATTGTATTTAAAAGAAGTACATTTATTTGATTGATTTCACTTTTGAATTTTCATATATTCTCCTGATGATATGATAAGCAGGAGTAACCTAACACTAGTTTTCAGTCATTAGAAACGAACAAGATGGTAATAATATCAACTTACCAATTCTGTCTGAAGGGGAGAAGAGTATGCATAAAAGAAAAGAATGAAATTGATTGAAAATCAAACACAGAAACGGGTAAATGAAATAGATATAATCGTGGTACTTATTTAAACGACATTCTAGGACAACGTATCAGGTGTACATTTCACTTCAACTAGGACAAGCATTCTTCAACCCTCATTCAAAAAAATAATAATAATCTGCCTTTCATCTTCAAAATTATTCTGATAGTCATGTTTCATATTTATATTGTGAGAGCAGACATTTAATCTCTTCGCCTTAGGATATTTAAAGGAACATTCTTGTGAATTTTCGTTATCATATGTACAATAGAGGACTTAAACGAAACAAATTGGTGAAGAGATTATGTTGATATATCTTATTCCGTTAAGAGGTTTAACACTTCAAAGATTTCAGCAGTGTGTTGAAAAGTGAGTTTGCATTGTAAAGTGTGATGTCATAACTGCACAGCCAAGATAATTCTCTATGTATTTCTATAAAATTAAGATTCATCAAAATGTATCTTTCCAAATATGGTGTAAGGTACATAAATAGATGGGCAAAGTACGTTCTTGTAAAGTGCCCGTTATACTCGTTAATAATATGTTATACTTATCAATAATTGAACAAAATGCTTCTAATAATTTATAAAGAAATACAAAAAATGGTCTTGTCTTCCTTTATCTATTTTCCTGTTCAACTTGAACATCTCTTGCAATGGGACGTTATTATTTTTACCATCTAATAATATTTACCGAAATTTTTCTTTTTCTTATATTACTGTTTTTATATAACTTTTATGTAGCTTTTATATTTACAACTTTTATATTTATATATTTCTTTTAAAATATCTTTGTACGTTTTGCTACAGGGCGACAAATTTCCATGTTTTGTTGTGGACGAGATATATTGATCTTATCTTATCTTTAAGTAATCTATATATACAGGAATTTCTTACCATTGTGAGGGCAAGTGCGGCGTTTTCTTTTCTTAGCTCCTCTTGCATTCTTTCTTCAGACATATTTTTCTATCAAAAGAAAGAATTGTTTTTATTGTTATAACTGGAAATAACTCGATGGTGTAATGCAGAATATTTGTGAAAATGGTTCCTACCTCATATCTCTCGGGGTCCCACGCATGGAAATAACCGGTGAAACTCACAGGTTCGAAACCTTGTTTGATAATGATCAAGGAGGTTGCATCCTCATCTCGCCCACTTGGGTCGCTCTTTACATACTCCTGTACATGAAAATCACATATAGACAGTCATTGGTTTTGATCATAGATGACTGTAAGATGGTAAGAGATTGTAGTTGGAGGCAGTGGCGTGGTGGGTCATGTTTTACTGGGGCGGGGAGAGGGAGGGGGTGGCAAGGGAATTTTGGTGCCCACCGCCAATTCCCCCCCCCCCCCCCTCTTCCCCAACGAAAACAAATCTCAGCAAAACGTTGTAAAGACGTTGGGCACATAGAAGTAAAATGGCATGAACCGTTTCGGAAATTGCCCAAAATCAGTGTTTCGAATCTAGGAACCGTCAAAGCCCTTGAAGGGGTTCAGGGTAGCGAAGCCTCCGGAAGGGCTGCTTTGGTAAAATTTCGGAAAACATTCCAAACATTGAAGGAAAATTTCGGAAGTTGAATAAAATTTCCCTAAAATAAAGGAAATCTCCCCAAAATAAAGGAAATATCCTCAAAATTGAAAAAAAACTTTCCAACAATGGAAGAAAATTTTCTGAAAATTGAAGAGAACTGCCCAAATATTGATACAAATATCCCGAAAATTACAACAAAATAAAGAAAATATCCTGAAAATGAAAGAAATTTCACAAAAATGGAAGTAAATTTCACGAAAACTTTCCCAGAATTGAAGAAAAAATTCCTGAAAAATGAAGAAAACTCCCAAATATTAACAAAAATATCCGAAAATGAAGGAAACTTTTCAACAATTAAAGAAAATTTCCGAAAATTGGAGAGAACTGCCTAAATATTGAAGAAAATATCCCGAAAAATCCAACAAAATAAAGAAAACTTAAAAAAAACTTCCCAAATATTGAAAAAAACATCCCGAAAATGAAGGAAATATCTCGAAAATGAAGGAAATTTCACGAAAATGGAAGCAAATTTCCTGAAAAATGAAGAAAACTGCCCCAAATATTAAAAAAAATATCACGCAAATATCCCGAAAATGAAGGAAATTTCACGAAAATTAATGAACCTTTTTAAAATTTTGAAAAAAATAACCGACAATTTCGGAAAATTTTCCTAATATTGGAGAAAAATTTCGGAAAATGAAGGAAATTTCCTGAAAATGAAGGAAAATTTCCCCCAAATCAAAGAAAAACTTCCCCACAATTGAATTTTTTTTAGAAAGAATGAAGAAAACTGCCGAAAATATTAAAGAAAATATCACGAAAATGAAGGAAATTTCACGAAAATGTAGAAAATTTCACGAAAACGTCGGAAATTTTCCGAAAAATGAAGAAAACTGCCCGGATATTAAAAAAAAAAAGAATAAAAAAAATATCCCGAAAATGAAGAAAATTTCACGAAAATTGAAGAAACTTTCTAAAATATTGAAGAAAATTTCCAGAAAATGAAGGATACTTCCCTCAAATTGCAGAAAGTTTCTAGAAAATGAAGGAAATGTTCCTCAATATGAAGAAAACTTCCAAAATATTGAAAAAAATATCCCGAAAATTAAGGAAATTTCATGAAAATGGAAGCAAATTTTACAAAAAACGAAGGAAAATTTCCGAAAATTGGAGTAGATTTTTCAAATATTGAAGGAGAATTTCCAGAAATTGAGGGAGATTTTCCTGAAACAGTGAAATTGCAGAAGATTTCGCGAAGAAAACAAATTTGTAAGACGTTCATTATTAGGGCGGGAGGCGAATGTCGCGAAGCCCTGGTGGAGACCCAGGGTTTCGCAGAAATCCCTACGTTTGTCATTGTTTTAATAACAGAAAAAGGGTTTTAAAATGTGTCACATCTAATGGGCGAAACTGCACGTATAGGGGCGCTGGGGCGAAACCCCAGGATTCCCTGCATTTCTCGTGATTTTAGGAGCAGAGAATTGCTTGATATTTCGTCAAATCCAGGATCGACATGCTAGGCGCCGATGGGGCAAAGCCCCAGAAAGCTAGTGGCGTTTTTTGGCGTGATTTTGGTAGCAGAAAATTGCTCAAAATCGTGTCGATTCCACGCTAAAGTTGTTTAAAAGGAATATTATTTTAGAACAAATGTTCAAATGCAGGATCCCATTGACTTCGATATGTATCTTTAGTTGGGGTCTAGGAATAGTTTTCATGTTGCTGATGTAAGAATAAAGCTTTGAGAAAAAATATTTACAACGTTGAGAATATAAAGTATATAAGAGTATATTTTCATAACAATTTTTGCGCCCCTGTGAGCATTCTGCGCCCTCTCGAAAAACTTATACCAGCTGTATTCAATAAAATTGTTTCCATTTCATGGCAGGAGGAGATATTAAACATTGCCGACGAGCTATCGCCATGCATCGGTTTCAGTCCAAACGCGAAATCCAGAGGCCCGCTCGATTGCCAATGTTGGGAAAATGGCGGAAAATTTGATCTTTTATGTCAAAAATTCATGCGCTTTTTGACACAAATGGATTATTACTTGCTTAATTGTATAAGAAGGAGTTATTGATCAACACGCACATCTTCCCAGGGTCTAATTTTTTTCTCAGGACGATTTTGGTGCCACCTCAGAAAGCTTCGCAGGGGTGGGCTGTTGCCCTCTGGCCCCCTGCCACTGGTTGGAGGAGAGAAAACATGATGGGGAGGGGGAGAAGGGGGAGGTGAAGGGGGAAATCATGATCATCAACATATAATTCACGCATGTTTGTATTCTTTATTACAAAAAAAATGATTAGCAAATCTTTTAGGGGAGGTTGAGACCTGGTGGGGATTATTGGCAATATTATGTAAGAATTAGCAAAAATGGATTAGAACTGTACAATGCAGCATCACAGCACCAAACTAGCTGTTTCTGGTACCTGAAACATTGACTGATGCATGCATGTTTACTTGAAGTTTCTGGTGAACGGTTACATCTTAAATACCAAGTTTACGAAAGTGTTGTGTTTATGATGCGTATCCGTAACCGGAAAGATTGTAAACATGGTAAGTAGTTTCACGATGCGTTTACGATATGCTAAGAAATATCCGTTACATTCCCGCTGGCAGAAACATCGTAAACATCTTCTCTTAAATATACACCATGTTTACAGGATAACGTGAATTTCTTAAACATGGTCAGCATATTTAAGCGGAATTTCAGCGAACGTATATTCAGGAAAGATGCAAAAAGAAATTTAAGCTGCGTTTCCATTGTAACTTATATTTCATAGACATGGTATAAAGATTTCCGTGAAATATCTGATAACGGAAAGTTTATAAACTCCATCTGTAGATTTACTATACGTTAAGGAACCAACTTATACTTCATAAACATGGTATGAATATTTCCGTGAAATTTCCGATAACGGAAAGTCCATAAACTCCATTTGTAGATTTACTATACGTTTACAAAGTAACTTATATTTCATAATTATGGTACGAACATTTCCATAATGTATCCGATAAGGGAAAGTTCATAAACTCCATTTGCAGATTTACTATAGGTTTGCGAACTAACCTAAACTAACTAAACATGTATTGAACGTTTCCGTTATCATCCGGCAATGGATAATTTGTAAACTCGGTTTGTATATTTCTTACGTGTTTAAGATCAAACTTAAATTTTATAAGCATTGTTTCAGTGTTTCCGTGGAAGATTATTTCCTACGCCTTTAAGAAATTACATAAATTTCATAAACATGGTTACAGCGTTTCATGCATAAAAAGATAATGTGCACAAAAACACTTTATCTCCTACAATTATGATTACCAGGATTTGTGTCTTCATTTCTTTATGTATGCGTTATATGTCAAAAACCCTACAATTAAATTTGTTTAAATGTCATCAATGGACGAAAGAGATCACCAACTTGAATTGTGATATATTTAATAGAATTATGCCGTAATTCCTGGATTAGAATATTTGTTCACACAGGTTTTAAAGCATTTGACCGAAAAGTGAGGGCTCTTGTTTTGCGAATTTCACAGATATATTATCCACAACAGATAAACAACAATAAATGTCATGCTTCCAGAGCGCACAGACGACGTGAGGGCAAAGGTTACTTGAATATTCATATCAACCAGGAAATTACTACATACTGTTGTGTGCTAGAGAAGCATTCGATGTTTTTGCCCCCCCGACCCCAAAAAAAAAAAAAATAATAATAATAATAATACGCCATCTTATTTCATTACAGTGCCCTTTTTTAAGTTGTTAAGTTGTCCAAAATTGTCCCTACCTGTTCCCAGACATTCGCTGTTCCTGCAACATCAGAATTAATATGCAGTTCTGCAAATGTTGTTTGATCATTATCAAAACACAATGGATTAACATAAGAAAGTAAGTCCGTCATCTGTTCATGCAACACAAATATATGTCCAATTTACAAATCGCATATTACACCTGCAAATTCAAATGCTGTAAATTAGTGGTAAAATGTTCATCCATTTTGATACTTAGTTTTTACTACATCTTAAATAGTTTAGCTGGTGGCGGCGCTACAGGAGGCACTAGGACATCTCCCGCGAGATTGTTTTCCCCCCAGAAAATTGTGTAAAGTGACATATATTTGATCTGATTTATCTGTTCATAATCTTTGCCCCCCCCCCCCATTCACTAGGCCCCCATGAGACAAAACTGCCCTCTCTTTCCCGCAGCATTAAGATCCTGACGCCCCACTCAGCTTATCTATGATGTCACCTTTCATATAAGTTAAAAGCATTACTGATATGTCCACCAGCTATATGATGTTTTTCTATCTTAATTGCTTTATGTTTATAAAAGCCGTGAAAACTAAAATTTCTGGGAAATTGGAAGAGCTTTGGTGTTCCACCACCTTGATCACAAGGAACTCTAAACGAGCCCAAGAACTGCCCATGCATTCCGTGCGATTCGCGCTCTGCGCTCATTCTGTCGCATACGTTGTCACGGTGTCAGCAAAATTAACATCAATTCCCTACTCATACCTTTAAGATAGATATTTCCTTGCCTTTTTTTTAGTGACAAATCATCACTACTAGTCCATAATTCAATGTGGTATATGATCAATATCTGAACATGGTGGCCTTCACTAGTCGCGTTCCTGTCTGGTGAAAAAGGGGGGATTGCCCATTGAAAGGATCTTGCCTTCCAGGTGGCATGCTTCCTTCCCGGTGAAGAGTAATTTTGAAAAGAAATTAATTAATATGTAAAAAGGTAAAAGCGAATAAAAATTATTCCGCAAACCATAAGAAGGCTGTTTCAATAAGGTTATGAGCAATGGCGTGGTTGTTCATGTTGGACTGGGGAGGGCGAGTGGCACTGCCAAGTGCGTTTTTGCGCCCCCTTCCATGCCCATAAGAAGACTAAATTGCATGCACCTTTTGGCATTGCTTAAAATCAGCGTTTCAAATAAATGGGCGAAGCTTCTAAGGGGCAAAGCCGCCTAAAGTCAAGCATTTTACGTAATTATGATTGCTATTATTGCTTATTATTGTATCAGATCTAGAGTCTAAGTCTTGCACTTCTCGTAATTTGGTAGCAGAATTTTCCATATGATTGTACCGTAGTGGAAGAAGGGGGAGGGGGAGGGTGGTGGAGCGGGCGTGGGCCGCCCCAAATAATTATCAAAGAAATTATTTCCAAAAGGAGGCCTTTAAACTATTCACCCTTTGGGCAATTGCCAGCATTGGTCTTGGCTCCATAATCTGAAACCCATCGGCTCCAGAATCTGAAACCTATAGGCTCCAGAATCTGAAACCCAAAGGCGGGATTTGCCTATATGAAAGTTGGGGAAAACCAAAAGTGGGAGAGGGAGTTAGGGGAAAATGATAAAATCACGCTCAGATACAAACAAAAATGCACCATGCAAAAGTATACATTTGGAAAATGTGGGGGTGGGGCAAGTTTCCCCTTGAACCCTCTAATCCTGCCTATGCTCAAACCATATGTATAGGACCCGGGGCCAGGGGGCACGTGCCTCCCAATTTTTCGAAAAAGGACAAAAGTAATACCTCTTTTTGAAAATGAAAAGTGCCCCTCAATCTGCCAATTACTGTCAAAAAGTGCCCTCAATTGATTTTCTTTCGCACCCCCTCCCCATTCTTCTTGACCCGAGGTCCCAATGACGAAGCCCTTAGACGCTTAGCGTCTTTCGACGTGATTCTAGTGTCAGAAAGTTGCTTGAAATCGTGTAATTCCACAATAAAGTTGGTTAAAAGGAATATCTTTTGCTTATGGTTCAAAAGTAGGAACCCCTCAATAAAATGTGTCTTTAGTTGGTTGGAATCAAGGGATGATTTCCATGTTTTTGATGTAAGAACATTGCTTTTAGAGAAACATTTACAACGTTTGTTTGAATACATATTGCATATCGAGACTAAAAATATTAAGATATAATTGAGGACAATTTTTGCGCCCCTAGAGTATGCGGCGACCTCGCAGACAGCTGCACTGGAGGAAGTTGCCCCCTGGCCCCGTCCACCAGGCCACTTATCAGAATATTTCCCGATGGTAAGAAACGTTTGGTAGAAACACGTATGAATCGGGGCCATCAAGAGGGCCTTGACCCTCAATGATTTTATTGGGGGCCGAGTATCATTTTAGCCTCCCCGTCCCCCTTCCTCTCCCAATAATGAAGATCTATCGAATTGATATTGAGGAGTCAGATTCCATGGGATTTTTGCTTCCGAAAATCTTCAATTTTTAAAAACACTCCTTCAATTTTCGTAAAATTTTCTTCAATTCTAGGACATTTGCTTCAAATTTCAGGATATTTTCGGTAAATTTCAGGACATTTCCTCATTTTTCAAGAAATGTATTTAATTTTTGTAGAAACTTTTTTTAATTTTCGTGAAAGTTGCTTCAATTTGAAAAAATATGGTATATTAAAAAGATTTTTCTGAAAAATATTTTCTTCCAGTTTTTGGATTTTTATTTTCATTTTCAGAAATTTTCTTCAAATTTAATTATGGAAATGTTACTAAATATTACGAAAATTTACGAAAATTTGAACACTTTTATGTCAATTATTCCTCAAGTTTACTTCTGTATGCAACGCGAAAAGGTGAAATTCTCTGCAGGTCTCCCCCCCCCCCCCCTTCCCCACCCATCCACACCTCCTATGCCGGCCTCTGAGTAATGCGATCACATAATTCGATTCTACGACGTATGCATTCGAGCACATTTTGACATCCTTCTGCCGGTCATATTTTTTCATCGCGTATTCATGGAACTAGCAAACTTTGAAGCCCCTGGCAGCAAATTGTTCTCCCCTTTTAAAAATATATTTTTAAATATCAAAATTTTAGCAATAGGGACCAGTGTCGGAGCTGGTCATTGCGTCATTGGCACAAGGACCCCATGCTCCAAGTTTCCGAGGGCCACTCCCAGGGGCGTAAATTGATATCGAGCGCTGGAGGGAGTGGGGAGGGGGTAACACAAATATACCCCATGTCATAGGGGGCTTAGGATTTTCAAAACGTGTGTGGGCACGGCTGGGTATATTCATAATCAGTCCGGCTCTTACCCCGATCGGGAGAACAGTTTTGTTCTCCCGATCGGAAGACCCTTTACAGAGGTACCCCACAATGTATCTATCTAAATTCAAAGTTTGTAAAGGAATAACATAAGATTCAGACACATTTAGAGCGCAGGGAAATAAATATAAGGGTTTAAATTTGTCTTCACGATTTGAAATAATGGCATATGAATTACCTTTTTACATTGCGCTTTTAAAATTCACTGTGCGGTTTTCAAACAATTTGAAGAAATTTGGTGACTACGTTTTATGTGTATTCCGTTAGGCAGGCCCGCTTTAACAAAAAACAAATGAAGAAAAAAACAAACATTTTAAAGTTTTGTTCGGGAATTATTTTTGCCTAACATGGTAGCTATTATTCGGTAGAAAATTTGGACCTATTGCTCAAAAACATTTCGTTCCACTTTGGCAGGCCCGTAGAGAGGGCCGCTAAGGTCATATACACATATACCTCCCTATATGCCGAAATTGGGACATTTTACTGTGAAAACGCACAATGCCGGATTTAAGCATGAGCCACATGGACACGTGCCCAGGGTCCCCACAAATAGGAGCCCCACAAATTTTCCTCCTGTGGGGTCCGGCCCACTGTTCAAAATTGAAAATGTGTATAGGGCCCGCCCAACACTATGACAAAAACATAATGATTGCCTTTAGTTTGGGTGAGAAATAAAACTTCTCACCAGGTGTGATTTTTCTCCCCCATTGCCGCCGTCCAGAGGCACCGGCAAGAGGGGTATGGGGGCACGTGTCCCTAATCCTAAAAAATTCAAAAATTCAAAATGGTTTGGGTGTATATATTTGACATGGGTTTTAGGTGTTCCGTCCAGTGTTATTATCGATGGAAGAACATAAAGAATGTAGCGCAAGGCACAAAAAGGAGAGACGGAACGCACAGTATTAACAAAGCTTCTGAAATATATTGTAAACTCGTTTATACACCAACTCCGACTGCGACTATAACTTTCTCTTGCTATCTCTAACTAACAGACTCCATCTAACCGTTTGCAACTGTTTCTAACCTCTATCTGAATTCTTCTCATTAACAATTTTCTACTTTATTTATGTAATTCAAATATAAAGGAACCTTTTAGTTTCAGTACAAAAGGAAGCACGTCATAAGACTTCATGGAAAATCATCTCACTAATGATTTGCAAATTCTACATCTAGGAAAATCTCCAACCAAGAAAATGACTAAACGCCCTCAGATACAGATACCGAGAAAGGCGATGACGTTATCCAAGGTCCACAGATATTAATGACAATAGCGCAAAGGGTCTAGCCTCTTATAAATGTGCAAACCGTAGCAAATTGAAAGTGATTCAGATATTCCATGAAAGTGATATTCCATGAAAGTTATATAATGAGATATTCCATGAAGACTTATACGTAAATAATGATAAAGAAAGTTCATGAGAAATGATGCTGTGATCTCATCGTAACATAAGCAATTTCCTGCCACCTCTAAAACGAAAAAACGTGGGGCTTCGCGTGCCTAGCACCACTACAGGTGTTACACACTTATACATACAATTTTCATTTATGCCTCTGATTTTTTTTTCTGGCGGCGCCACTACCGCTGTCACATTTTGAATCATTATTAGATTACTTTATGAATATCATTGTCTTTTGATGGGATTGTCTTGCATTTTCCATGTAGTTATGCTATGAAATTATGCTATGCAGTGGCGTAACACATGGGGCCAAAATTCGGCGGTTGTTAATATGGGCCTCTTTTCTGATCGCCTTCCCCGTTGTGAGGGCCCCTTTCAGGGGGCTCGACGGTTGCTAAGATATGGGGCACTTTATTGATCGTCTTCCCCGATGTGAAGCCTCTTTAAGGACCTTTCGGTTCCTAAGATGGGCACCGTTTTCTTATCGCTGTCACTAAAGTCGCCAGGTGCACGTAGCTAGGGTTATAGTTGGAACACGGATAGGCCTATGTAAAGTTATGTTGTATTTTTACGGGTGAAAATTTCCAGGGAATTCGGCCCTGGAAATGCACCCCTCCCATGAGAAAACCCTGGCTGCGTTGCTTATACAACCCGATCATCCCGATACTGACCGACGCCTCCTCCCTATGTTTTGATTGTTTGAAGGAAATTAATGGTCATGAAAACATGAAATCAAGAAAGTGAATGCCAACAGACAAATTCATTCTTCACATTTTCATTTTTGTTTAATAGCGCTCGGGTGGGGTGTAACACAAATATGCCTGCAGAAAATTTACACGTTGCCCGACCTGTCTGTAAACGTAATACATGCGTCCACAACAATACAATACAGAACAATTGGGAACAGATCCCACCCCGAGACCCACAGAAAATTTGTCTTGGGGACACAATAACCAAGTACCAAATACGGCACGGCGTGCCAGCCCGATTGTGCCCACTTAAGGGACCATGGCGAGGTAGAAAGACCAACCCTTGGTTTTAGAGTCAAGGGGTCTTTGTCAAGTTCTAAATATTTCTCCAAATTGGCTGAAAAAGTCGAGTTCAACAGAGAGTTCGAAAGTTTATTTGATGAAGAAAATTTTAGATTCTTATGTTAAAATCTACTCAGATAAGCGTCTGGGCTACCGTTTCAAGACACAAAAGAAATTCAACTTCTCCTGAAAATTGAGAAAATTCGGAAAAAAGTGTGAAGTTTCTTGACAAAACCATATATGATCCAGGGCCAAGCCCGAAAGCTCGATCATAAGATTTCTTGTTTTTTATCAGGGGCGTGCGTAGCCAAAGGTGGGAAAGGGTGGGGGATGCCGCACCTCCCAACTTTGTGGTCGTCGGCAAATTGAGCATGCTTGTCGGCAAAAAGAAAAAGAAGAAAGAAAAAAAGGAAAAGAAAAAAGAAAGTTAAGAAAGAGAAAAAAGCAAAAAGCAAAAAAAAAAAAAAACGAAGTAAAAGAAAGTAGTTAACCATGTTTTCGGCCTGTCGAACAGACGGAGTAGTCAGTACGGTACCGGTACATTGTATTTTACGATAAGAGATCAGATTTTACGACAAACGATCGTTTAGTTTTTTTTCTCTTTCTGTCACTGCAATTCTGGACATCGCATTTCCCAACAAAGAAGACAGAAGTCTGAACTTCGTTTTTCTTCCAACCATTTCCTTCTGAACCGATGAACATTTGCCAGCAGGGGCGTAGCCAAGGGTGGGGTACGGGTGGTCGTTGACAAATTTGGAAGCTTTGTTAGCTCATTGGTGTAAATTAATTTGAAAGTTTAACGCAAAATTAAGCCTAAACCTTAGATTTTTAAGGTTGACCATTTCTTGCTTCCTTTCTGAATATAACTTCAGTGGCGTAGGAACCATGGACCAGGGCCCAAATAATTCAATAATGAAGGTCTAACGAATTCATTTTGAAGAGTCGGATACCATCATGGCATCTTTTCTTCCGGAAATCTTCAATTTTTGAGAAATCTTTTTGAAGTTTGCATCAATTTTCGTGAAATGTCTTTCATTATTGGAAATTATTCTTAATTTTTTAGAAGTTTGCATCTGATTTTTCTCCATTTTCGGGAAATTTGCATCAATTATCGTGAAATTTCCTTCAACTTTTGTGAAATTTTCTTCCATTTGTGTAAAATTATCTTTACTTCTGGGAAATTTGCATCAATTTTCGTAAAATATCTTTCATTTTCGGGTAATTTTCTTCATTTTCGGGAAATTTGTATCAATTTTCGTGAACTTTTTTTCAATATTTGTGAAATGTCATTCATTTTCGAGAAATTTTATCAATTTTAGGTAAATTCCTCTAATTTTCGGGAAATTTTGCTTTAATTTTTGTAAAATATCCTCAATACATTTTTGATGAATTTTACCCAGTTTTCAATAATTTTACGACCCCACCCCTCCCCCTTGACAAATAGTTTTACTGTAATAAGAGACTCGTACATTTTTTTAGGTTTGTTGGGACAAAAATCAACTAAACCTAAACTTAATTGCCAATTTTACGGCAAATCAGTATTGAGTACCTTTCGGCAAATAAAAGCTTGCACCCCCAATTGGAAAGTTCCCCACTACGACCCTGTTTTTCTTGTCTGAAAATGGCTCAAAATCAACAAAATTTCGAAAATTTAAATGCTAAAAAGAAAAAAACTATTTAAAATTATCATGTTGCAATCTACTCATTAGCATTTGGGTTACCATTTAAAAACCATAAACAAGCAGAGGAGAAATTTCCCTTGACAGTAGAAAAAAAATCATGTAAGATTATTGTGGGTTTCATCGGCGAAGCGCGCCCTGGTAGGTGTCCAGAGGGAGAAGCCACCGCAAGCTTTAAAAAGGTCTTGTTTTTGAAGCCCTGAAATCAGAAAATGGCCAATGTCATCGGGCTCAGAATTTTAAAAATGTGTGGGCGTGGCGGCATAATGTCTCAGTTGCCAGCGGCGTAGGAAGCGGGGGGCAGGGAGAAAATTGCTCCATGACGGGCTTTGCATTTTCGGTCAAGCCATCTCTTCCCAGTCTACCGGTCTGTCCAAACTGGCCAAAAATTAAGGAAAAGTGGCCAAAATTTCCTAAAACCCGGTAAAATGACACAAAATCTAGACAAATGTTCACAAAAACTGACCAAAATTTCCCGAGAAATTTCCAAAATTTCCCAAAATTGAAGTAAAATTCTCGAAAATGAAGGGAATTTTCCTAAAATATAGGTAATATCATTGAAATTGAAGAGTTGAAGGAAATTTCCGGGTTAGCAGCAACTTTTCATGAAACTAAATTTACTTGTGAAATTTCTGCACTTGTCACAGGAAATATTTTGGGATTTTTTTCCCCCAGAGAGGTGATTACGCCACTATACCACTTGCCCAAATCAAGAATCAGTATCATGCCGATTTGAGTGAAGATGATTCTGATATCTAGTCGACTCGGATAGGATTCCCATTAAGGCTCTGATGTGGATAGTACCAGGGCCGTAATTCCCCCGGGACAGGAGGGACATGCCCCCTCACTTTTCTGCAGAATTTTACAAATTCATTACATTTTGGAGAAAATGTGCCCCCATCACTTGTATGACTGCCCCCCCCCCTCCACACACACACACACTTTCCTGATGAGAATTACGACCCTGAATAGTACATCCCTGACTGTCTTTATTAGTAATGACGTTATCATTTTCTATCGCCGTCCCCCACTTTTATGAACATTGTCATCAAACTTTCAATATTCACGGTTCCCCAACATCCAACTTTTTAAAGATTGGCTAAACCATATCCGATAGTATCTGACATTTCACATTCTTGCCAGATTAAGATTGGTGACCCGACAATCATGTATGACAGCTTGTGTCGAGTTAGGAGGACATGAGTTTGATATCCAGTCATCAGGTCATGGGGCATGACTAAGATATATCTCTGATTTAACAGTTTAAACAGTACAGTATGGCCGTACGGGACCATCTTATTCAGTAGAAGGGAAAAGGGGGGGGAGGTTGGGGGGTGACAATTTTTCTCTAAAACCTATAAAATATCGCATTTAATCTGTGAATAAACAGTTAATTTTAAGCAGTGGCGACACCATGGTTTTTGCTTGGGCATCTGGAGGGAGAGGGGGAGGCAGTGGCTAACGGCGTAACGGGGTGTGGTCCCTTGACCTGTTTAGGGGCCTAGTGTGATCCAGGGCTGAAGTCCTGGTAAGCCCTGGTGAAGCCCTGGTGAGGACCTGGCGAAGCCCTGAAGCCCTGGCGAAGCCCTGGCAAAGCCCCACCAGAACAGATTAAGCTTCTTTTTTTCCGTTTTAAAGCCGCAAAATAATTTAAAATGAAACACTACTCTGACCAAAAATGTTAACGAAAAGAAGAAAACTCCTAACGAATTTTTCGCTCGGACATGGACAGAGGGAAGAGGGAAGGGGGCAATCGAGAGAGGCGGTTGTGCTCATGTACTATATAGCGTAGCAGGGTTAAGCAAAATATTACTGGACAAGTATTATAATAAGTATATATTATAATAACTGTAAAAACGGTGACGTCGCAAAAGCGTGAAAAGACAAGAAAATATTAAAGTGCACATTGTGCTGGTAGTTTTCGGCAATTTTGCGAACCACAAATTAACTTGGCAAAAGTTTTGCAAAAGAAAGAAATCTTCATTGAGTCAAAACAATCTTTCCCTTCATGAAAATGGTAAACCATTAAAGACGAAAACTGTATAAACAGAACCATTGGCGGGATTTGAAAGTGTGGGTTAAAGCACACAACAAAACTTGCCTACAGAGAGTGCGGGGAAAGGGCAAAATCATGAAATCACACCAAGATACAAAAAACAAAAAACAAACAAACACCATACAACTGTACAAAAGAAATGGATCTTAATTGGGAGGAAATGCTTCCCCTACACACAGAACACACGACCTGCCAGGCCCTAATTCCGGCCGCCTATCAACAAACTGATTTAGCTCATGAGGATCCTTGTGAACAACTTCAAACCAGCCCCAGTCCGCCCCTGTCATTCGAGATCAGAATATTAAATGTGTGGGAGGGGTTTCTTTCATATACGAGCGTTCCTTTTGGCCAACCCGAGAATCAGCATCATGTCAGGTTGTGTATAGACCTGATTCTGATATCTAGCTGGATAGCTAATTCGCCGGGTATGATTCCCGTGAATGCCATAAAGCCCATAGATCTCTGGTATTTTCGACATATCAGCTTATAGCAAAGTCAAATGATAAAAAGAAGTCCTGTCTCCTCCTCCCCATTTTTAGAAATAACGTTACCAAGGTCACTCAGATCCCCCCCACTTTCGACATAAAAAGTTAAGATTTATTTTTTGGAAGGTGGCTACGCCACTTCATATAATATATTTCACATCCCTATCTGATTAAGATTGGTGACTCGAGATTCATGTTACTTTGTCAGTTTGTCAGCATCATGACGAGTTGGGAGGACATGACTGTTATAGCTAAATCGCACTTAATTAAAACATTCTATCTTTAATTGAAACAGTGCATCCGACCGTCTTTGCCCGACTAAGATCGGTGCCCAAGAAACAGGTAGTTAACATGCCGAGAGAAGAAGACATGACCCCTATTTCTAGCCGAGTCGTACATGATTCCCTGTCCGACTTATCGATATCCGACAGGAGGCGGCCGCCCCTAGCCCCACCTCTTTGGCCATGACAGTATGACATTTTGCATCTGTGCCCGACTAAAGTCAGTAAGTCAGTGCCGAAGTATGATGGTGTCAGCATCATGCCGAGTCGCGGGTGGACATGGTTATTATAAAGCCAAGATGGGCATGATTAAGATATATCTCTGATTAAAACAATACATTTCGACATTGTACATTATTATCTGACCAACTAAGATCGTGCTTATCTGCCCGAGTGTGATGTTGTCAGCATAAGGACATGATTCTTATATTTAACTAAGAAGGCAATTATTAAGAAATATATATAATTTAATAGTACAGCCGACATGCTCCAGTTCTGCCAGATGGTTATCGGTGTCCCTCCCCCCCCCCTCCTTTCCGCCTTTTATTGCCATGAAAATAACATAAATAATTATGACATTTTCCAAAACATTTTCACAAATATTTGATCTTTTTGCAAAGAAACAAAACAAGAGTATTACAATATCAATTTTCCTACCGTTTTGCCTTCACAACCATGTTTTTTGCCCGACGAAAATTTGTATAGCTACCCAAACATATTAGGTTCACAAGGGCCGCCGCTTATCACCGGTTTCCATGGCGCAGTCGGATGAGAGTACATGGTTCCCTTTAAACGGGACATCAGTCCATCGCAGATTAATTCCTTAGCAGAACTGGTACTCATTTGTCACAGCTGGGTGGACTGAAGCAAATATAATAAAGTGTCATGCTTAAGGACACAATGCAGTGCTCACGACGGGAATCGAACCTGATACCTTTGGATTACGAGCAAGCATGGCTCCTTAACAACTGAGCCACTGCACCTCTTGAAATCCCACACCCCTTTGACTATGCCCCTGGCCCTGGCCCTCGCCTCACACAGGGAACAGTCGAATAAACACATTTTAAGTAGACCTATGTTCAGATGTTTGTTACGTCGAACTTACATGTAACAATCAACTTCTTATTCTAATTATGACACTTTATCATTCCTATTCCCTAAACCCTCTTCAGTCATTTGATAACGCGGCCTAAAGCATCCCAGTCGCCCTCGAAAATACCTAGGGTAATTATCTCCCGAAACTTGTGGGCACAAAAAAATCCCTATTTATCTATAAACAATATACAATGTGTCTACAGTCACACAGTATAGAACAATTTGGAACAGACCCTGTACCAGCGGAATCGCCAAACATTTTGGCTTGGAAGCACAGTCAAGTACTAAACACGAAACTACGAAACAGCATGTACCCGCTTAAGGTCCCCTGGCGAAATTTTGATAAGGACCCAGGGGTGAATCACTCGGAATCTCTAAAGTTTCTTGTTTTGATTGCCACAAAATGGCTGAAAATCAACAAAAATTTCAAAAATTTAATTGATGAAAAGAAGACAATTTAAATTCTGTTGTTAAAATGTCGGTAACCATTTCTTAACAGGCAGAAGAGAAGTTTTCCCTGAAAATTGAAAGAAAACGAGCAAAATTGGGATTTCATGTGCGAAGCGGAAAATATCAGTGATATTAAGAAGACAAATATAAATTATAATGTTAAAATCCACTTAGATAATCCTGATAAGGGTTGCAAGACTTGTAGTAGAGTACATTTTCTTGAGTAAGAGTACAAGTACAAGGACCTGAGTGCGGTTACGAGTCCCAAAGGCATGAGTACAAGAACACGAGTACGAGTACAACTATAACATATACCAACTATAAAATATAACATTAATTTGCTTCTGCAAAACAAAAAAAAATACATGACCAAAATGATATTGCATCACAGTAAATATTAAAGTACCCATCTGTACAATTTCATAATCAGTTTAGTCTACGCTCCCGATTGGCAGATCTCCCGATTGGGAGATCAAGACATACGCAGTGACCATAATTTAAATTGTTGCTAATAAGTTCAGCCGTTAATATCTTTTTACTTGTCAAATTCTGTAAATCTAAACTTGTAACTTTGGAAGTGATATTGGAATTAATTTTTCTGAATAATTTGAACTTTTGCTGGTTATTAAAATGTTAAAATCTGCTCTTCAAAAATATTGATAATAATTTTGAAAGATTACATTAAATTTTCCTGGTGAAAGTCAAATTTGCACTGGTGAAAATAGATACACCTGTTACACTAATAAATTTGAATATTTCGCATGCATTTTTGACTTAAACCTATTTACAATTATGTATTTCTTTACAGAGATTTGCATTTGGAAAGATGCATTGTGGGTTATAATAACAAGAAATCTCCCGATTCGGAGATCTCCCAGATCGGGAGCGTGAACTGGACTGATAATCCCAACTTTATGTTACCAAAAACGCCTAAAGTGTGAAATGAATTGAAAATTTTGAGGTGGCTTGATAGTTAAATCTGGTTATTTCGTTTTGAATTTACAATTTTGTAAATCTCCAGAATTTTTTTTTTTTTTTAAGTATTAAATTGGGAACCGCTGAATTCTTTCAGAGAGATAATGTATAGCTTGGGTGCAGAACCATAAATGCATCTGTGTGTCAAAATACGGACCTATAGGCCTATAACTACAATTTACGATGGTCCATATTAGTGCAACTGAAAAAGAAATTCTTGACTGTTTATAAAGAAAAAACTTCTGTGACATGTATTTTTGAGAAGAAAGAACATAGTTTGTCATTCTTAGATGCAAAGTATGTTAATTTGTAATTACAGATTGTTTCTTAACATTTTAGCATCTTTGATTATGAAAACTCCATGCTACCAGACGATTTACAAATTCAATGTTTATTATATAAGTTAATAGTACAAACAGACAAATAACAGACTTAAGCAGAAAGCATAATACAGCATACAATTCATTGACGCAGCTGCGGTAGGGTCCAAGGGGTGAACTCGCCGGAAGATTTATGAAGATTTCTATTGCCCAAAAATGGGCCATGATTATCGGGATTCTGGATTTTAGTGGGTTGGCGGTAGTCTTTCATATATACGTCCCAACTGCCCAACCCAAGCCCAATCAGCATCATAGAGTCGAGTGGAGATATTTATGATATCTAGACGACTCGGGCATGAATGATTGAGAGTATATTTGATTTAAACATCTGCATCCGACATTTCAAATTTCCGCCCGATTTATTACCAATTATGATGTTGTTAGCATCATAATGCCGAGTCAGCAGGATATGTTTCTGATACCTAGACGATTCGGACACCGATTAAGGTAAATTTCTGAGTAGGATAGGGAGGGGGTGTAGGGTTCAAATTTAGGATGTAACATTTGTATACCTTTTAGTAGCCTGACAATCACGGTAGATGCGTTTAAAGAGAAGAGTTAACATTACCATGTACTGTTTACATGGCTTTACTTTACATGGCAATATAAGCAATAATATAGACTAAATCACAAAATAAGAATCTGAAGAACATTTTTTAAAATAGAAAAGTGGGGGTAACTCCCCCCATACCCCTTCGCCGTTGCATCCACAACAATTTACATCTCGTCCCGACAAAGTGCCCAAATAGGATGATGTTATCAGCATCATGACGAGTCGGCGGTCAGGAGGACATGATGTGGAAAGTAGCTTAGTCGGGCATGGCCTAATGGCTGAGATATACATCGCCGAAAGTCTAATACAAGTTTATCCGATGATTCTAGAAGTCTTCCTGACTATAAGATTGGTGTCCAGTCGATTTCATAATTTGAATACGGTTCTTTCATGTCCGTACGGGACCATTTTACTCAGGTTGCGGTAAATTTCTGCCAAGCTCAAAAACCTATTACGAATAAATTATTAATTTGGAGTAATCGTTTCACTGACAGTTTTTGGTTTTGGAGTGGAGGAGGATGGGGGGGGAGGGGGTATATCTTTCCGAAAAATCGGGCAATTTCGAAAACAATTCTGACAGGATTTTTTCTTCCGAACAAGTCCAATTCCAGAAAATTATTCTGAAAATTCGGGAGCTCCTTAATTTCGAGGCAGGTTTCATCGATATTTGGAAAATTTCTTTGTTTTTCGAGCAATTTCCTTAATTTTGTGACAACTTTTTTTTTACCAAATTTGTTGGCCAATTTCCGGAAATTATTCTCAATATTCGGGAGCTCCTTAATTTCCGGGCAATTTTCTACGGTATTCAGAAAGTTTCCTTCTTTTTCGGGTAATTTCCTTCAATTTTGGGAAATTTCCTTCATTTTTCTGGCAGCTTTTGTTAATTTCCGGGCAATTTTTTTCGATTCTCGAAAAATTTCTTAACATTTTCGAATGATTTTCGAGTCGATTTTCAAATTATTTCTGCGGGCACTTTGGGGAAATTTCCTTCACTTTCGGGAAGATTTTTATTATTTTGGAGAATTTTTTGGCTAATTTTCGGGAAAATATCCTTAATATTTGGGAGCTTTTCTTAATTTCCGGGCAATTTTCTACGTTATTCGGAGAAAAAAATTCCTTTCCGGCCAATTCTTGGGAATTTGTTTTCAACTATTAATAATATCCAGGCAATTTTCTTAGATTTTCGGAACATTTTCTTCAATTTGCGGAACATTTTCTTCCATTTACAGTCAGTTTTTCTATTTTAGGGAAATTATCTCTACTTAGCGGGAAATCTAGCCGCGCATGATTCCGACAAATCACCAATTAAATAAATATGCTACATTTGCCTCTCTACCTGACTATATAAGATCTGTGCGCAAAATATCATATTGTCAACATCATTCCGAGTCGGTAGGGCATGACCCAGATATCTAGCCGATTCAGGCATGATTCCGATTAAGATGGCAGGCCGACAGGAGCTACCCCCCCTCCCTCCTCCATCCCAAGTACACGCATGGTTCTTTTTAAAATTCGATCTTCAATTTAGAGTAGCAATATCAATAAAAGGATATGGATGAAGTGAATGTTTAGTGGTTATTTCGTTTCGTTTCGCAGAATATCAATCAGCCAATCAGCCACACTAATAATGATATTTTGCAAAGCAAAACGAAACAGTTATACTTCTGTCAGTAATGTCATATTTAGCTTCGCATCTCCTTTGCAAAAAAGAACACTGCTCTTTAATTTTAATTAGTTGAAAATTGAGTGCTGTTTGCATGTTATCTTTATTTTATTTTGTGTCTATTCGCAGAATATCATTAGCCCAAATCTGATGCTTTTCAATGTTCATTGGGGTCAATAATTAACCCCAATGAACTTAAAAAAAATCTCTAATTAGGCCTACTGAAGAAATATTCAATTTACTGCTTTATATCCGGAATTGTTGTTGGTTTTATCTGCATATCCCAAGACCAAGATGCATATTCAGTCCATGGAGAGATATATTACCTTCCCAGCGGCATGACTTAACATTACTTGCGGACATTTTTACCATAAACTTCAATGGGAATTCATCTTAACGAGAGATTATTATAGCTTCATGTTCTAATAAGGAAGTTATTATTTGAACCAACAAAAAAATAAAAAATACTCCCAGTCAAACCAGACATATCGAAGTTATATACAGTGATAAATCCCGACACAGCTGATACAGTCATTGAGATAGACTATTCTGCGTTATAATTCCCAACTGTAAAATTAGTTGTAATGTTTTTGCCAGGAAGTGCTCTAACTTTTATTAGAGTCTTATGGATTTGTCTTCCAGTGGCGGCCTTACTAAAAATCATGTCCTTGGTCAGTTGGTCAGCAAGTTCCCGGTCAGATTGTCGTGTGCTAATACCGCCAAATCTTTAACGGCAGGGTGTGTTGTGTGGCATTCATAAAATCCGATACAGACTTATACTTCGTCTGCGTTGACATCCCATTAGGCAGTAAAGCGATAGCATATTTATTATGACAGTAGGATACATATCGCTGAGATGATATTTTGAATTTTTCTAAAACGTGTGCAATTTATATGAAGAAACTCAGGGAGCGGCCTTTCGGCAACCTAGCTGTTAGAAAAACCTTAACTGACAACTTCGTTTGAAAAAGCAAGTAATTTTTAATTCAAAGTAAGTTTTATTTAATATGTACCACAATCAGTGTTGACGCCTGTCTCAATTAAACGTTTATTATTATCATTATTGCTATAATTACCATTTTCGATATAGATTTGAAGGAGAAAAAAAATATATCAATAAACTTTTTACTTTTTCATCATGTTTGTTGTCAATAATAAACAGCCTAGGAAGAGTATTCCAATGCTGTTAGGAATTCTAGGTTTACCATTTTTTGTTGTCCAATTTATATTTCCATTTTTATGAGGATTGTGTAGATAAAAGTTTAAAGAAAGATTATTGTCCCAAGAAAATGTATTTGACACGTCACCATGAGTAAATAAATACAATTGTTCATGCTTTTATACTACTACTAGTGACGGTACTTCCTCACAGTTATTTCTTGGCTAGTAATAACTAATATCTCGAAGAAGAATCTTTGATTATGCATAGGCCTATTTAGAAATAGTCATGCATTTTGGTGATGCATGAGCACTTAGTCCGAAAATGTTATTTGCCAAGAAAATATTAGGTTCTAATGATTCTTTTCTGTTCTTAGAAAACTATAATCAAAAGCAGTTTACGCAAGGAAATGTAGAGATCTTCCTATTATCCTGTGGTTATTGTTACCGGTTTTCTTATTCTGATTTCACAAAATTAAATACTAATTTGCATGATTTTTCCAAATGACAGATTTAGGCAAAATTAAGCTCTCAAAATTGCAAACCTTAAACTTTTGGCAATTGTTTCACCAATTTGTAGGCTACGATTTCTTTTTTAGAATTTTTTAAATCATTTTAACTGATATTATAGATACATGTCCATATAACTTCAAGCTAGTCCATGCAAGGAGGTACCACAGTGGTACCTCCTTGGTCCATGTAGCTTAAAGTATTATTTTAATTGTCATGCTGGTTCAATTTGTACAATTTAATAAAAAGATGAATTGAAGAAGAAAAAAATGTTCAGAAACCATTAAACTTAAATTCAAGAAATAATTATTGTACATTTAATTCTTGTACATTGTTGTGTTTTTAGGGCGCTATACAAATGTTGAACTTTGAACTTTGAACTTTCGAAATTCGAGTTTAAACTTCCGTGTTATTTTGTGGAAAGTCGGAAATTGCGTCCTCGTAATTTTCAACCATTTTTATGCATTTTAAAAAGTCCAAGTTAACTTTTTCTTCTATTTTGAATTTTTGCAGAACTATTGATGTATGGGAATGAAGACAACTCAATTTTTGTCGGATAAATTTCTTGTAAAATACCTTTAAATTCATGCCCTCCTAATAATTAAGATTAACAAAATTTTAGAAATCGCCTACACTAAAGAGCTTCCACACAACAAATATACCTACTACCTATGCATATCCAATACCTTCAAATATATTCCCTCAAATACTTTCACTCCCAGTGGGTAAAAAAAAATGTTTGTTATGAAATATTCATCATAATTTTTGTTATTGCCATCTGTCCCTGGAAGAATTTGTTATGGTTTCAAGCTTGCTAAAACAGTTAAAATGACTGAAATGTAAGTTCAATTCAGTGTCATCTCTCGTCACCTCATCTCCTCTTTTTCTTTTTCGTATAAAAAAATAGGGGATTGATATTCTTTTTGGTCTAAAGAGACGTAACCATTTCTACACTGGTTACAGTTTGACTGGTTAAAGTGTTCAATCATGTCCATCTTATATGAAAGAGGACTTCAAAAGAAACAAAATGGTGAAGAAAGCGTTCAAAAAACTTATTACATTAAGATATAAAACAGATATTAAACGTTCAAGTTTAAAGCTCTGTCTTCTGGTTTTATCTGTGTGGGAATGGTTGGTATAGTAAGTCTACGATGGGAAGTTGGCGTCTTCATCCTCAAATTCTTAACAACGTTCTTCTCGTGGTATATTATAAATACCCTTCCTAGATTCAGTTTTACAACAAAAAAATGGACATATCCCATGGTTTTTAAGCCAACAAATTGCAGGACAAAATGTGAAAGAATACGTAAAGGCTGAGCAATTCGAGGCTGTGACGTCACAACTAGTCTGATTTCAATCGTTTCTACACAAATGATAATAAACTTTACAGTCAGATATATCCTTGAAGGAATAAGAGTTTTGATTACTTTCTTCACTAATATGTTTGAAGTCTTCTTTCATATAAGATCCCATGAGCCATTAAAATCCGAGCAGATTAGTTTTAAAATTTGGAAATAGCACCTTAATTTTTTGAGAAGTGACTAATCAAAGTTTGACCAATTTTCAATTCATTTTGCTAAATTTATTATAACAAGCAGCGATGTCGGAATCACGGTGAGGGGCCACTGGTAGAGGTGCCCTTTTTGAAAGTTGGGGCAGACCGGGGCGGGAGGTGCCCGTCTGAAAGTTGAGGGCGATATATATATATATATATATATATATATATATATATATATATATATATATATATATATATATATATATATATATATATATATATATATATATGTGTATTATATAACTGCATAAAGAATACAAGTCTGTAGTGCAGACCTATATGGACAGCTGAGAAATTTTTTCCTATTTTAATGAGAAACAGCTTTACATTTTAACAAGGTATTCTTTAAAAGATTTTTCAATTTTTTTAATTCTATCATATGACACAAGGATAAATCTTCAATTTCTGCCACTGAAAATCAGTTTGGAGATTCAATGCCTCTTGATTGGGTTAAATTTATTTCCATTCAGCCAAAGCTGGTGAAGGATCGAAAGAAAATATGTAAACATAAAGAAACTCGTTGGTTTTCCTTTTATGATATCACAAAAAATGTGCATGATTTATTATAGAAAGGCCTTAGCATCCAAACTGCTGTAAAATGGTGAATCTTTAACCTATTTCGTTGATATTATGGTTACCTAAAAATTGGCCAAAACAATCAAGGAAATCGAAGAAAATTGCCAGAAAATAATAGAAAATTCTAAAAATCGAAAAACTCGCCCGAAAAAAGGAAGGAAATTGCCCGAGAATTGACAAACATTTTATTTTTCATATAATTGCCCGAGAATGAAAAAAATTTCCCGAAAATTGAAGAAAATATAATATTAAAGTCTAAAAGCTCGTACAATGCAATATAGAATTTTCTGCATGGAGAGTGGCGGTGCATAGCCTTTTTTTTAAACATACTAACTGGGAGGCAAATTTTCCCACTCCACTTTTGCCCCAGGAAAATATCCCGATGAAAGGAATATATTAAGGTAATACTAAATAAACGAAAATCGTCAACTCAATAGCCAACATTGAGTTACAGATTCGGGAAATCTTCTTCACTTTTCGGAAAATTTCACTTTTTTTCGGGAAATTTTCTTAACTTGGCGGTTTGGGGAAAATTTCCTTACAATTTCTTCAATTTTCTTTCATTTTGGTTAAATTCTCGAGAAATTTTCTTTATTTGTTGGAAGTATTTTTTCTTTCAATTTTCGTTCCGACGCGATAGCATCAGGAAGCTATGCGATCATGATATGTATGATATGATATGCGATATGTATATGTATGTATGTATGTATGTATGTATGTATGTATGTATGTATGTATGTATGTATGTATGTATGTATGTATGTATGTATGTATGTATGTATGTATGTATGTATGTATGTATGTATGTATGTATGTATGTATGTATGTATGTATGTATATGTATGTATGTATGTATGTATGTATGTATGTATGTATGTACGTATGTATGTATGTATGTATGTATGTATGTATGTGTGTATGTCTGTGTGTGTCTGTATGCATGTATGTATGCATGCACGATGCATGTATGTATGTATGTATTATGTATGTATGTATGAGTGTGTGTATGTATGTGTTTGTGTGTATGTAACGGTCAGCTCGTCAACGCGATATCTCAAGAACGGTCAACTGGATTAATGTCATATGTGGTACATAGATCGCCCGTGGTCTGTAGATATATCCTATTGTTTTAGATGATGATGTCATGCATATCACTGAGTAATCGGGGCTTAAAGTGAAATCTGGAAATGTTAATTTTTTAACAACCACATGTCTGTTTTGTTTCATGTTTGGCCTAATTATGATGTTAGCTAGCTTGTGTGTACATGTTCATGATATAAAAAATTGAATTTCATTAATGCACATAGTTGGCGGGGCTTAATATGATTTTGTTGTAAATAGCTAATGTAAACACAGTATTTCAAGAACAGTAAACTGGAGTAAGGTATTAGGCTATACGGTACACAGATAACCAATGGTGTGCAGATATGACCTCATGTTTGTGCTGGTGATTTTATGCATATTGATAAGTGGACGGGGCTTAAAGTGAAAATTTGGAAAAAGTGATAAATGAACAACTTACTGTATGTCCGTTTTGCGTCATATTGGGCATGATAATTTTGTTTATTATTCTGTACATGCTTATGTTATCAACAAGTGTTAAAAATATAAAGAATTATGAAAACAATTCCCTAAAATGAAGGAAATTTCCCCAGAATGAAGGACATTTCCCCAAAATGAAGACAAATTGAAGAAACTTCCCCTAAAATGAAGAAATTTCACATAAATAAACAGATTTCGCCAAAATAGAAGAGGCAATTTCTCAAAAAAGGAAGGAAATTAAACTAACAAAAGGTTTTGTAATTCCGATGCTTTTTCATACGCTGATTGATTTGCAAAATTTGTATTAACTGTCGTGTAACTGCATATCATAAAATATTTGTTCCATATTTATTCATAAGCCACATCCACCATGGAGATCAATAAAAATTGTTGACAACATTAGCATTTGCACAATAATGAACAACATCATCAAAGCAAGTATGATGCAAAAACGATTGCTCATTTATGCTATCTCAAGAATTTGTTAGCAAGCCCACCTACTCATTAGCATTCATGACATCACTACCACAACACTAAAACATACGTACAGACCATGACATCTGTGTACCACATATAGCCTAAATCTGAAATATCGTTTATGGTGTTTACATCATTTAGTACTTTCACGTTAAGCCACGCCGACCATGCATATTAATTGCAATTGTTTTTCGCTTTTCGGTCAGTCCGTCAATTTTCTTCAATATGCGGCAAAATTCCTTCAATTTGGAGAATTTTTTTTCAATTTAGGTAAAGTTTCTTCCATTTTAGGGACATTTTCCTCAACAGTTTAATGTATAAGATATTTCTTCTTCGATTTACGAAAAATTGTCGGTAAATTTCCTTCATTGTTTGAGAAATGTCTTTCATTTTTGGGCAATTTGCCTTCAATTTTTAGTAAATTTTCTTCAATTTTTCTTCGAATATTGGTCATGTTTCTTCAATTTTTATTTTGGAAATTTCTCTTTCAATTTGTCTTCAATGTTAGGTATGTTTTCTTTAATTTTTGGGAAATGTCCTTCAATATTGGGAATTTCTCTTTCAATTTCAGGGTAAATTTCTTTCGTTCTCGTGCCATCTTCTTCAATTTTCGGAGAATTTCCTTTATTTTTGGCGCAATATTTCTTCAATTTTTGGTAAATTTTCATCTATAAATGTTGCTAAATTTTATTAAAATTTCCAATGATTTTACCAAAATTTCCATCAATTTTTTGTTTTGTTAATAATTTCCTGATTAAATTTTTTCTAGAAAAAAACTTTCAAATATGACCTTTCTCTCTACTTCCCGCTTATAAGACCATGCACCCTCATCCCAGTATGTTCCATAAAATTGACGAGTCACAATTGCTCACAAAACACGTTATCATATCATCCCTGGTTTAATTTGGCTTGTCCCCCCCCCCCTCCCCTCCCCCTGTCCCCGACATTTTATCCTGGCTACGTCCCTGGCAAAACTTACTATTTGGATCCTGCAGTCCGCCGGGTCATTGCCATGACATAAACTGACATGCCCTCTTCCATCGTTTTGGTAAAGTTTACAAGGTGCCTCTATGTCATTCAATATAAGCAGATTGAAGAAAGACCACAAACATCTAGCAAAATATCCCAAATTTTACTCGTGGAGTGTCATTAATTTGGATTCTGGAAAGAAAAAAAATGGGGACACTTTCCACCTGTCCACTGACGCTGTGAAGACTGGGTGTGAATTTGGGCAATGTGATACAATTTGTACTAATATAATGAGTTTTATTTATTCTCACCAAGAAAATGATGGCCTCCTGAATAATTCCAAGGGCCACTTATTTGCTTTTCGCATTATTTTAAACATGAAATATATTCCGATTCATGCCCAATAGAATTGGCTTATCTAATCATGATCTATAAATTTTAATCCTTTCGACTTCAAGACTTAATATGATCTACAATTTTACCAATTTTTGTAGATCTTGATATCAGCTTATATACAAATGTATTATTTTACCAAATTTTCGACCAAAATACCTTGCACTTTTAAAGTCTTAAATTACGACAGTTGGAAAATGCCCCTCAGATCCTGTGCCCTTAGACTCGAACATCATCCGCCGTCCCTGCATCTCTGTCCGATTAAGAGCAGTGCTCGGACCACACCCTACCTCGTACATGCGTGAAAATAACATAGAATAACCATGGTGTTTACAAAAGCATTTTCAGAAATACTTTGTCTTTTTGCGAACTGTGACAAAAACATAAATGTATTATCTATACCTCTCCAGTACCATGTTGGTGCCCGACGAAACATTCTATGGGTCACACCCTACCCCCTCCCTTAAATTACGCCGGCTCACGCGTGTTCACATCTAATTTTCATCAAATTCATTACCTGATTACTGTTATTTAATTTGTGTTTTTTCGCATTTCAGAAAATCATCGTCAAAAAACAATGGCTTTATTGGGTGGAATGTGAGCAAAAGAAGAGCATGATCCATCGCCAAGCTGCTGTCAATCCATTTATCTGGTTATCGGGCATGTCGGGTGACAATCACACATGGAGGTTGAAAATAATTCGCGATCTTCCCGGAGTCAGACCAAATTAAAAACTATAAGAAAAAGCCAAGTATTACTTTTATTTGACAAGTGTGGTGTCAGAGAGTTCACATGTACCATTACCATAGGTCTGTGAACGTCTACTGATATATGACTGAGACATAAGTATAGTATTTTAGACAAACTTTTAAAGTTTGGTTAGATATTTAAACAGTCTTCATATTTTGGAATTAGTGTTCCCGATATGGTTCATTAAAGTTTGAGGATTATAGCGCTCCCGATATGGCTCATAAAAGTGTGAGGATTATAGCGCTCCCGATATGGCTCATAAAAGTGTGAGGATTATAGCGCTCCCGATATGGCTCATAAAAGTGTGAGGATTATAGCGCTCCTGATATGGCTCATCAAAGTGTGAGGATTATAGCGCTCCTGATATGGCTCATAAAAGTGTGAGGATTATAGCGCTCTGATATGGCTCATAAAAGTGTGAGGATTATAGCGCTCCCGATATGGCTCATAAAAGTGTGAGGATTATAGCGCTCCCGATATGGCTCATAAAAGTGTGAGGATTATAGCGCTCCCGATATGGCTCATAAAAGTGTGAGGATTATAGCGCTCCCGATATGGCTCATCAAAGTGTGAGGATTATAGCGCTCCCGATATGGCTCATCAAAGTGTGAGGATTATAGCGCTCCCGATATGGCTCATCAAAGTGTGAGGATTATAGCGCTCCCGATATGGCTCATAAAAGTGTGAGGATTATAGCGCTCCCGATATGGCTCATAAAAGTGTGAGGATTATAGCGCTCCCGATATGGCTCATAAAGTGTGAGGATTATAGCGCTCCTGATATGGCTCATCAAAGTGTGAGGATTATAGCGCTCCCGATATGGCTCATCAAAGTGTGAGGATTATAGCGCTCCCGATATGGCTCATCAAAGTGTGAGGATTATAGCGCTCCCGATATGGCTCATCAAAGTGTGAGGATTATAGCGCTCCCGATATGGCTCATAAAAGTGTGAGGATTATAGCGCTCCCGATATGGCTCATAAAAGTGTGAGGATTATAGCGCTCCCGATATGGCTCATCAAAGTGTGAGGATTATAGCGCTCCCGATATGGCTCATAAAAGTGTGAGGATTATAGCGCTCCCGATATGGCTCATAAAAGTGTGAGGATTATAGCGCTCCCGATATGGCTCATCAAAGTGTGAGGATTATAGCGCTCCCGATATGGCTCATCAAAGTGTGAGGATTATAGCGCTCCCGATATGGCTCATAAAAGTTTGAGGATTATAGCGCTCCCGATATGGCTCATAAAAGTGTGAGGATTATAGCGCTCCCGATATGGCTCATAAAAAGTGTGAGGATTATAGCGCTCCCGATATGGCTCATCAAAGTGTGAGGATTATAGCGCTCCCGATATGGCTCATAAAAGTGTGAGGATTATAGCGCTCCCGATATGGCTCATAAAAGTTTGAGGATTATAGCGCTCCCGATATGGCTCATAAAAGTGTGAGGATTACAGCGCTCCCGATATGGCTCATCAAAGTGTGAGGATTATAGCGCTCCCGATATGGCTCATAAAAGTGTGAGGATTATAGCGCTCCCGATATGGCTCATCAAAGTGTGAGGATTATAGCGCTCCTGATATGGCTCATAAAAGTGTGAGGATTATAGCGCTCCTGATATGGCTCATAAAGTGTGAGGATTATAGCGCTCCCGATATGGCTCATCAAAGTGTGAGGATTATAGCGCTCCCGATATGGCTCATAAAAGTTTGAGGATTATAGCGCTCCTGATATGGCTCATAAAAGTGTGAGGATTATAGCGCTCCGATATGGCTCATAAAAAGTGTGAGGATTATAGCGCTCCCGATATGGCTCATAAAAGTGTGAGGATTATAGCGCTCCCGATATGGCTCATAAAAGTGTGAGGATTATAGCGCTCCCGATATGGCTCATCAAAGTGTGAGGATTATAGCGCTCCCGATATGGCTCATAAAAGTGTGAGGATTATAGCGCTCCCGATATGGCTCATAAAAGTGTGAGGATTATAGCGCTCCCGATATGGCTCATAAAAGTGTGAGGATTATAGCGCTCCCGATATGGCTCATAAAAGTGTGAGGATTATAGCGCTCCCGATATGGCTCATCAAAGTGTGAGGATTATAGCGCTCCCGATATGGCTCATCAAAGTGTGAGGATTACCATTACGTTGAATAGAAATGGGCGAACTACTCGCAATCTTTATTTATTAATCTTTTTTTCCGTTTCTAAATGTTTGTCACCGAAAACTTATCAGAGGTCCATTCCTTCTTCAAAATTTATTGGCGGTATGGTAAAACTCAAAATGCTTCAACCAGAATTTGTTGTAACCCTTCGACTATTCTGCTGTTCGAAGAATTACAAAAGACAAATAAAACTGGATACCCGACGACGACGAGTGAACACACAATTACAATGACGGGGTCGTCGCCTGCGTATTCGGTTATGATAGTAACAATGCTATCACGAAACGCTTAATACAACCCGGACGAGAACACAAAGATTGACAACCAAGTCAATGTCCACGGCCTTTGATAACCAGTTGTAGTCACGGTACACTGGCGTGTCTACCCAACCCAGGCTTTGAACCCAGGGCCTCGTGGTCTGTAGACAGGAATGATAACCGCTACACCATAATAGATAGATTCTTTACAATAGGTAGATACCCAACAAATTGGGTACTTTTATGTATTACGTCATCGCATCATGAGCCTGGATATCTATTTACTATCTATCTCCAAAATTTCAGGATATCCATTGAAGATTTGGACAATCTGGGGCGGATAATGAAAAACCCCATATGTTTAGCGTGGGCTAATCAAATGTGTAGGCTCATGCGATGACGTAATACATAAAAGTACCCAATTTTTGGGATATTTCAAAGTACCCAGTTTTTCGGGTTGCTCCCGAACTGTCATAAATTTGATCATTTATGATCGATTGTGATCTCGATTTTCATCAGTGTGTGAATGTCCTTTTTATCAAATTGAAATATAAGTACGTGAGGTTGCAAAGGTGAACAGTTTTCAGTCATTTTTCGTCCATTGTAAAATCTTATTCAGGGATTAGATTCGATCATAATCCCCGTGTCTCTGTAACGGCTTTGAACATGTGTATTACGTCATCATGAGGGTTAAGAGGCCCAAGGCGTTAGCCCCAATGATGGCGTTATATGAAATTTCGAATGTTATGAAGAAAATTCGACAGCATGACTTAATACCCGTACATACCTGCATACTCGAATTTCTTTTCGACTTTTCGGTAAAATATTTTAATCAAAATTATTTTGATCTTATTCTCACAATATTCTCGTTTCTGCCTTCTTCAGTTCTAGAAACGTCTCTTTCTAAAGGTATTGAATCTTTTGCTAGAGTTGAAAGTCATCACTTTCGTCATCGCTCGAAATATTACAATTAAAAAATTGACAAATCATCCGTTTTTAATCTTTTTGGAAGTAAACTTTGATAAAATATTCTAAGAATGTAAAGTTATATAAAATTCTTGAAGTAGGCATAAGAAAAATATACGATTGCGATTTCGTTTGAGGATGGCAAAAATTATCAAAGTAAACCTCAAAAAGTTAAGAATAACGTCCTACAATCATCAAAATATGGATAGGGAAGCCTTTAGTGAGTTAGTTAGTGATTTAAAAAAAATATGTATATTTATCTGTTTATGATAGTTGTAATTAATCTATGGATGCATAACCCGTGGGAACAATAATTTTTCAAGTGATCTTTAAAGTTGAAGAAAAATTAACTTAATTTAAAGTTAAGGTTTGATTTTTCCTTTTTATATGCTTTGTGTTCAAAAATGTTAATCAATTGGCCTCATGCATTTTTTTTCTCATCCAGTCTTCTAAGTCTCAATATCAACCTAGACAGATAGGTAAAACTGCAAAGCTGACCATTCAGAAAGAAGACTTGAAAGTTAAAGGGGCACTTCACCGACATATTAGAGCAGCAAAGCTTTTTGACCCTCGTGGCGTGAAGGGCTACAAAACTTATACGACCAAATTTCATACCACGTACTCCTATTTACCTGAAATTTGTAACATAAAACACTTTGGGCTCCGAGGCAAAACAGGTCAATAAATATTTGAAAAATTCACTCATTTTGTGTCTAGTCAACTTTAAGTCAACATTTTTCATTTTCTCAGTTTTCTATAACAACAATGGCGGAGTGCTGTTTGTATTATAGTGATCAACAGCCAGAAAGCTCGTCATAATGCCGTTCCATAATATTGCCTACGTTTATTGCCTACGTTTATGTTTTTACTCAATCTTCAGAAGCTACCCAAATATATAACAACTAGTTTTTATCTTGTTTTATTTGATAGCAGTAAATATATAGTTATGCTTGTGGAATTTAGTTAATAAGGTTTAAGTTCCAACAATTACCAGTTTGAACTATTTATGCTGCATTTCCGACCAAAGAAACAGGTTTCCGACTATGGCGTACGAATCGAGTTTCCAATGCAGAGAACAAGGAGTTTTCGTTGACTGGAGCATGAAATATGCCAGTGTCTGGTTTTCCAAGTTTACAATCTTACATTGTAAACAAATAAAACATTGAGTTTGCGTCACTTTGAGCAAAGAATTTCCGTTCAATAAGGTACCGAATTTCCGGTGTTATACTCAACGGAAAATCCATGGTTCTTGTCCACCAACTTTACGTCCTTACGCTGTAAACACATCAAGCATGGAGATTACGTCACCTGGAGCACGGCGTTTACGCCGCCAGAAATGGAGTATTTAAGTTGCATTAAATTCCATTTCTACGTTGCTAACACGTTAAACATGGAGTTTACGTCACCCGAAGCACGGCGTTTACGTCGTCAGGAATGAGGCATTTACGTTCATTAAATTTCATTTGTACCTTGTAAACACATTAAACATTCAGATTACGTTACCCGGAGCACGGTGTTTACGCCGCCAGAGACTGGGCATTTAAGTTGCATTGAATTACATGTTTACGTTGTAAACACGTTAAAGAGGCAGTTTACGTTACCCGGAGCACGGCGTTTACGTCACCAGGACTGAGGCATTGAAGTCGCAGTAAATTAACGTTGTAAACAGGCTTTACATGGAGTTTACGTCACCTAGACACGGCGTTTACGTCACCGGGAATGGGGCATTTCAGTTGCATTAAATTACATGTTTACGCTGTAAAATACGTTAAACATGGAGTTTACGTCACCCGGAGCCCGGCGTTTCCGTCGCCCGGCGCGAGGCGGTTAAGTTGCCTTAAACATTATGAGAAACATGGTCACGGCAACACGAATATAAGTCGTGTTTAAAAAAACGGTTCCGTTGACTTTAAGTGAAGTTTAGGCCAGCGTATTCGTTACTTTTCTTGCCGTGATATAGGCCTAACTAAAATAAGATAACTATTTGGTGTCGTTTTAATATAGGATAGGTTTTTGTTGTTTACCTCTGCATATGTATCAAGTAACATGACATCATCTGCAATAAGATCATCTTGTGTGTAATCAAATATTTCCTCTACATGAAAATATCCTTTAGCATTGGAACAGTGAAAAAGGCGTGGTGGGTGAGTTGGAACTTCTTCCTGTAGAAAAACAAACAAGCAAAAGGTTGACATTTAAGCATATCAACCATCAAATACAGTTTATTAATAAGTAGTTCATGTCCTATTGTTTCGAATGTTGAGAAAAATTATCATCTGTTTGCAGCATTTACAAAATAATGCTCTCGGTAATATTACCTGAGAAAAAAATACTGACAAGTTAAGTTTAATGTCAGTTTTATGGTTTATGTCTTCAGCTTACGTCACAATTCTTATTGCCAACTCCATTTGATACAAATAATATGGAAACGATATGCTTATGGTGTGTCAGAAAAAATTTACCAAACCATTTACATGATAAAAAAAATTCTTACTTTGATAACCATAATATGAAAAGAACAAAAAAACGTTTTCTTAGATATCTCTTAATTTCTCCTTTATCATATATCGTTTTAACTATGTCGTAGTAATGAAAAATAAAAACACTTGGATACCTGGAGACTTTTATCTGATGCATATGCTTCCCTCCCACCAAGAGCTGTCCAAAATTCTTCAGGTTCCTCTTCCTCGTTAACAAGGGTACGTTTCAAGCTACGACTTTTGCAGATAAAAACGAAAGATTTGGAAAATTCATATTCATATTAATCCAGAATATGTCATATATTTTGCTATAAGGCCTAAATGTATTTCATATCTAGAAACAGGCTTTCGGAAATTTTCCACCCATGTGACATATAATAAGACAAGGTAGTCTTTCTTTATAATTTCTCCAGTATCAAAGAAATTACTACTACTTTGAACTCTGAACCAGAACACGGTCAATTGATGCATACAAGGCTATATACCTTTTCAAACCGAGATTAGCTGAACGTGAAACGTCACGGTACTTTAACCAATAAAATGCCGGGGAATTTTCGTTTTTACTAACCAACTAATTAGCTGCAGGGAAAATTGTAAACAACAACAATACGCGCGCGTATTACCTTCATAAACTTGTACGCACGTACATAATAATACAACATTACATGTACGACGTACGTACGTAAGTAAATTGTATGTGAAATGATAAGCTTTGTGTTGTATGCACACGTAAAGTATCTAAATTTGCATCAAAGTTTCAACTGCTCTATCTGGATATTTTTTTTCTTATGGGGATGTTTATTTGTTGTCATATTCCAAGAGGATCCGTACTGTCTTCCATTCAGACTGTCTCAATTAAGGAATACGCGATAACCAGGTAAGATTTCAAGTTAAAACTTGGCCTCAGGTACGTAACGTTACGTTCAATGCATGTAGTTGTAGGCCCTAGGCCTAGTGTGCACGTTAAAATGTTGTTTTTATGAACGGAGCATTGTATGTTCGTTGGGGTTCACATTCCCTCAACATTCACGAAACATTAAAAATATTTGTGCACATATGAAACACAAAAATAAGACGAAAATTGGTAAAAATCGTTCAAATTTTAAAACGTTGATGTTCAGTGCGGAAAACCTAATGATATAAAATTGTGCCTTTGCCCTCACTACACAAAATGTGAAAATATTATTGAGAACTTTCGGCAGCAAATCCCTTGTTATCTGTGAATGAGACAACTAGTTTTGCATATCGGAAAAATTGTGTGAATGGAGAGGATACAGTTTATACGAAGTTTTCTGTTTGGTATGGAATTTCCTAACCAAATTACGCTACCATTTAAGTCTTAGTGAAACCCCTATGTACTGTTGCTTATTGTGTGAAATTGTATTTTTAATGGGCTTGACCCTATACGCTAGTAAATTGTGCAGACGATCAGGATTTCCCGGAATTTGATTGGTCCATTATGGTCACGTGAATTTCGGCCAAGTGACATTATTTATATGGAAATTCCGGAAATTACTGATTCCGATATGAAAAGGTATATAGACCTTTTCAAACCGAGTTTAGCCGAACGTGGTTTCCTCAGTACTTCGACCAATCAAATGCTGGGGAAACTTTTCCTTTGTTTCCCACCCAATCAGGTGCAGGTTTGAGGATAAAAATGTAAGCAACAATACGCGCGCGTATTTCCTGCATGTATCAGCACGTATGATACGTGCGTTTTAAAACATTTTTTTATACGCTTAGTCCCATACCGTGCGTGAATTGTGCAGACGGCAAAGATTCCTCCAGTATTTTATTGGTCAATAAGATTCCTCAAGTATACGATTAGTCCATTATGGATACGTGAATCTCGGCCATGTGACATTATTTAAATCAGTTATCCGGGATTACCGAATCAGACTTGAAAAGTTTTATAGGCGACAGTTTAAGATTCAGATTTAAGGAAGAGAGTTGAGTTGTGACCCGGTGATGCTACTTTCTCGGGATTGAAAATTTAACGTATGTTTTCAGCCCGGTTCGTACGCCCGATCGGAAGATCTCAGAGTTCGCCCGTTCTGGAGATCGGGCCATTCACAGTACGAGTTTATTCAATAACAAAGCTTCACCACAGTCTTTGGTGTAGTCGCTTAGTGTGTATTATTTCTTAATATTTCCTAATTATTAAAAGAAAATGATGATACATATAATGATAGTATTTATCACAATGTAAGTCAAAAATAATTCCCTAAGCAAACTTCAAAATGTTTTATTTTTTCAGAAAATCCCTTTAAAGAGCAACTGCCTAACGGTAACACATAATAAAAAGTCACCACTTTTCTTCAAATTTCTCGAAAATTCCACGGTAGACTTAAAAGCGCGCGATGAAAAGAATAAACCACATGCCATTATTTTATATCGTGAAGAAAAATTGGAACTCTGCGCAGTGATTAAGATTCCCGCGCTCGAAATTTGTCTGATTGAATTTTAACTTGGATAGATGCATTGTGTGATACTTCCGTAAAGTATCTCCTGATCGGGAGACCAAAATTGTTCGCCCGATCAGGAGTACAAATCGGACTATTTATATCTGAAATGCGGGGAAAACAATTTCTTTAGTGTAACTTACCCTAACGCAATTGTGTTTACAACGTTTTCTGCCAGAGCTACTTCATCTGTACTACTTCCCTTTTGGAAAAAGATAAACTAAGTTATTTGATATAACAATTTGGCCAACAAACCACACTGGCCAACATGTTATGGGATAGGTTAAAACCACAAATGATTATATTCTCTACAGTATTGACTTTGAAATGTTTTAGCACAGCATAATGAAAACAATGGACTCACTCAATAGTTCGTGTCTATGCTCCAATTTCCTTTTGCTCCAACGTCCTCAAAATCTTTACACCTATTTGCTTAAATGATTTGGAATCATTGTATTTTTTGTATATCTTTATATGTGCAATAATTAAACAGCGAAACGAGGTAAATGATTTCTATGGTAGTTAATCATGAAATAATTTCCTTACTTAACCATCGCTTTGTTAAAACTCGTAAAAGCTTGCATGCAATATTTGCTTATTTATGTCGATACCCCTATTAAACTGGTAAAAATATATCGAATTTCAAATCTTTTAGGAGGGAATAAATCACAAGACAGTTACTTTTCTTTTTAAGAAATACATTATTATCGCTACCAATTTTGCATTCAACGTTTATAATCAAACTTAAAATTAGCAGTTCTTATGACACGTACATGACCTGTCGAAAGATAGCAACGAGTGAATTTAGGCAATATAAATCATTTCGGATACTTTGTATGCAGATTTGTTGTCTCTTGTGTTATAAAACCGCACATACTGTGATATCAGGCCAAAAAAAGGACATATTTAGAAATGCGATGATCTTTTTTTTTTTTTAGCAGAAACGTTTTAAACAGTTTACATCAATTTTCGTGATAATATCATCATCGTTAGTAACTTATCTTACCTTCCCACACCATACATAAACATCAGTGTCAGTTTGAAGAATAAAAACATCATTGGAATTTAAAGATGAAGCTCGATGTTTGACCTGCAAAATCAGAAGATACAATCGGCATAGTATAGTGAGTCTTATATTTAAGGTTTATTTCTAAAGATTATACATCATGGAACAAAACTTACTAAAACAAATCAGACTATAGAAAATATTTGTTAACTTGGATGTACGCATGTTGATCGATTCCTGGTGAAAGTGCCAACTGCAATACTCGAACCTTCCAAAATAAGCACAATCTTTATTGCAAACATTTCCTCTAGAATTAAAAAGAGTTTTGCACCATCTGACCGTATAAAATATCCACGTTTTTCATTTCCAAACTTTGCCAAACTAACCCATTTAATATTTGTCGAGACAGTTAAAGTATATTGTACAATGGGTGTAATTTTTGGAATTATTGAATGATTAAAGTTGAACTCCACTACATCATTAATTCTTAACTTGGGTCCTAATTGGTCAATTCAATAATTTGGATTGATTTGATCACTTCGGATTCGCTTAAGCATGTAAGAATTAGTTAATTAATTCAGCTATCTGCGCTAGAAGTACAGAAATGACAGAAACTCACTTGAACAGCTTTTGTGTTTAGTTTATTTGTACCCCTTATATGGAACAGTCGAACTCCACCCGTGTAATACTCATCTTCTTTCTTAGTGCCCCGAAAACTACTTGCCTTACCACCCTGCAAAGAAAGGTTGTTGTAAACACTTTGAACATATTGATACACTTCATTGATGACCTGTGCGTTCCATTATCAATGCAAAATTCAAATACTAATTGCCAAATTAAAATTTATATGAAAAAAAACAGGTTGTTGTAAACACTTTGAACATATTGATACACTTCATTGATGACCTGTGCGTTCCATTATCAATGCAAAATTCAAATACTAATTGCCAAATTAAAATTTATATGAAAAAAAGTGTAATATATATATATATATATATATATATATATATATATATATATATATATATATATATATATATATATATATATATATATTTATATATCTATATATATATATATATCTATATATATATATATATATATATATATATATATATATATAAATATATATATATATATATATATATATATATGTATGTATATATATATATATATATATATATATATATATATATATATATATATATATATATATATATATATATATATATATATATATATATATATATATATATATATATATATATATATATATATATATATATATATATATATATATATATATATATATATATATATATACATATATATGTATGGGTGACCTTAATCTAATAATAATGTCCTTTACAGTGTAATCCCTGAAACTGACTCATTAAGCGAAACAATTCCTTGCAATACTATCATTCGGCCGGCGTGATTTTACTTACCGAATATATGATAAATTTCCCCCTAAATATTTGCAAGAAGTGATTTGGTTCTTTGCCTTGCGTTACACGAACCTATCAAAATGAAAGAAAAAAAATCTGTATTAGCTATTAAAGAAAATGTCGAGGCAGTGCTGGACTAAAGCGGACATACTGTTTTGGGTGTTAAATATGATAATCCTTAATTTCATTACCAAGTAACTTGGTAGTACCGTTCCTAGCTATTACGGATGCCAAAATAAACAAAGGTAACCTTAGTAGTATAATAAGCTAATAAATACAAAAAGGCGTGTTAACTGTTGCAATTTGATCTTCCGTCAACAGATAATAGACTGCTAAAAGGATCGCCTTGCTTTCAATTTAACCGTATTTGTAGTGAGTCTAGTCATTACTTACTTGAACGGGAGATCCACCATATTTGTTATCCAATTGAACAGCATGAAATGCTACCGACGCCCTTTCGTCTGTAGTCGACGACCTTCCCTGCAGTTGAGAAGGAATATTAAACCCATGGGATTATTAGTCAATTTTGTATTGAATGGTCATTACAAGAAATACATATTTCTAAACATTGTAAATAGCAACTACTTCCCTCACCCAAGGCAATTCCACCATGCTAAATATTTCATA
>JAIGNY010000823.1:47500-62500 GCA_020152595.1 Chiridota heheva | reverse complement strand
CAAAGTAGCGACTTCTTCCGCTTGACTTAGAGAGATCACTATGGAGATAAACCAATTTGCCCAACTCAATGTTATGTCCTTCTCGTCTGGGCTTATTCGGAGCTTTGGACTTCTCACTAGGGGCATGGTTTGCGAATCTTCTGTCATGTTGTTGGGCTATGATCTGAGCATCATCAAGTGGTATTTGGTCGTTAGTGAACTGATCACGTTTGAAAAGAATCTCGTATGCGGAGAGATCAGACGAACGGATCCTAGTCTTAAGTGTGGGCGTAGCAAGGGCAAGGGATATTGATGTGATCTGGCTTCCAGAAGGATCTACGATTAATAGTCCGCAACTGGGTTCTTATTTGGATTTTTAAGACGACCATCTTCAACGACAATATGACGCTGACTGAAAAGCTCGTCGTCGTTCAGACCGGAAAAGAGGAACAACTATGACATCACTTTGGGGGAAAATGGCGTCATTAAGGCGAACAACAACGAGTCCTTCATGGGAAATCGTGGAAACGTGCAAGTATCTTTTGACATCCTTGATATTGATTAGTCGCTTTGACGGACATGTGCCCTGTTGAAGGTGTGCATGTGTGCGCCTGAGATCGGCACACTCACTCTGAATACCCTTCAATGCTGGTCTGGTGAAGGGTTACTTAGCATGACCTGTGATAACTTTATTGGCGGAGGTTCTGAAAACAGTGGTATCCTCAAGATGATGTATGAAACTGCAAACTTGGCATCTGGGGTGATGGCACTCTGGAGTGTTACGACTCGCAAAGTCTGATGGGACTTCATAGAATGAATCTGAATGAGGCAGGGCGAAACCGTTCAATCGCACAATGTGGCCTACGTTACTTTAATACAGACTCGCCTGCTAACTGCTGGCAAGTACTAGCACGCTAAGCTCATCGACGAGTGAGGTTGGTTGCTAGCCTAACAAGAAGGGTGAATATGATACCTAAAATAAGGACGACGTAAGTACGATATTGCTGCCATCACGCCAGCAATTAAGTTATCGGTAATTATCCACATACAACTCAAACAAGATTCAACTGCGTAAACCAAAGAGCTTCCACACAGCTTCCACATATGGAGAGCGGACGATCGTAAAACGTTTATATCAATGTGTGTAGCCGCCGTCGTAAAATTCCCTTAAATCACTTATTGGAAGTCGTAAAAAATCCCGGAAAACCCCTCAATGAATCACTTCACGACATGCGCTTTGACACCGCTCTCGTGGAGATGGCTCGATTACGTAATAGGTGTACCAACTTGTGTTGTAACGCATCGTATATACACGTACATACATACTGAATTTGTCCAGCTCTTGTAAACTCTGTACTGTTAGATAGGCCTACATTTCTTGGCAGTTTTGGTTGCTAAAGTGAACAATATTCAGGCTTACGGAAAAGAAAAGAAGCTTTTGTTTTCTGACTTACCATATCACATGTACCCAGGCAAATATCTTCTACCACTTTTCAACAGAAATAGTAATAATCAGTATATTTTGGGGAAAATTTGCCTCCACTCTTTTTTGATAAGAGGCCACCCCCCCCCCCCCCCTCCCTCTCTCTTCCTCCTCCACACACACTTTCCGAATAAGAATTACGGCCCTAGCTGGGTACTTGCCAAACAGTATGTAGGCCTAACATTACCCGCTGCGAGTACTCACTCTGACATTGAAAAATTCCAAACCAGATTTGTTCACGGGGGTGGTGGGGAATTAAGCAAGTGCAAAGGGCTTTTGTTAAACACAAGTGAGGGCCAGGTACTCACCCTGTGTGACATTTACCTACTACAATGAGTCACCCTATGTGACATTTACCCACTACAATGAGTACTCAACCTATGTAACATTTACCCACTACGAGGAGTACCCACTCTTGATATTGATCAAATCCGAATCAGACTTGTTCACGGGGGTGGGGAATAAAGTGCAAAGGGCTTTTATCAAACACAAGAGGCCAGGTACCCACTCTGTGTGACATTTACCCACTACAAGGAGTACCCACCCTATGTAACATTTGCCCACTACAATAAGTACTCGTCTTACTGTATGTGATATTCACCCACTGCTAGGAGTACCCACTCTGACATTGACCTATGCCGACTTGTTCATTGAGGTGAGGAATGAAGCATTTGATGAACTCTAGAGCGGACCAGGCCAATGGGCGGGATACCTTTCACTTTGTCCCCTCAGATTCAGTCTATAGGGGCCCCAGGCTCCTGAAAGCTCTATTTGTTTGGTGGTCTTGGGAAAGTGACTGTATGGAATTCAGGATTCTGTGAAAATTTTGCCTTTAAGGCCTTACATCATAGCCTCAAAGGACAACAGTATATACCAGCTAGGTATACATTTACAAGTCATCATTAATCCCCACCCCTTACCAACACCAAAAAGGACAATAGAAAGCAAATCCAGTAGTCAACACAAGATTTTTGAAATATGATCAACTTCTGCAAAAAATATGAAGAATACTCAAGTATCAAGGTTGATCTCCATAAATGCAAAATAAACGATTATGAATTTTGCAGCACTTCTTAGCAGGAAAAATAGAAACTAATCATTCCAAAGGTATCCAATTATGATATGCAAAGTAACACACAAACAATGTCCATAAACAACACTGGCGCATGATTCCCTTGCGGGTACTCAGCAGGACTTTCTTATGGAATACTGGCGCCAAGCTATATAGCAGGCGCTGACTACGGCAACTGGCACTCTCAAATTGTTCGTATATGATTTCGGACTGCAAATGGGAAACCCAGAAAACTAGATGACAATTTTGATCTCGTAGCTGGAATCGAACCTGCGGTCTCGTGGCTGGAAGACGCAGATTATACCACTGAACCACACTGTTCCTAGCATCATGACCCGTAACAGCGTAATTTAATGAGGTAATATTGTCAGATTATCTGATTAGTTTAAAAACCTGTGGAAAAATCATAAATCTACCAAAATCATGTAAGTTTTTACTACATTCAGTCCTAATTACTCGTTAAAATAAGCACCTTTTCGATATTCATGTAAATGCATTTAGTGTTTATTTCAACACTTGATCATTCTTCTAATCAGCTACTTGATGGAATATATGGACGTAGTCATCAATGTCGACACACACAATCGATATAATTACACAAAGATCTTAGATCCAAGTTTTCGCATTTTACACAAAACAAAACAAGAAAGCAATCCACGGACTTGTTGATCTCATCACCTTAAGTGTACATCATAGTGGGAGAAATAGCTATCAGGGTCATCCACTTGATGAAATGCACTGCCCATAAGAGTACAAACAGATCGTTGACCTTTTGAACCCGGAGTCTACGGGACACAAATTCATGTACCAAGGTATCATGGTACAACATTGGAATGGTATTAATCTTGTACTTTTTGAGTTTAAAAAGCCGCAAAAATATGACATCTGTCCCTTGACCCTAATTACGGAAATAACTTCTGAAATTTTTCACATTTATGGTATCTATTGCATGGCACCATTCACGCTCACGCGTCACATCTACCATTGCATAACTATACGAGGAAATGGTGAAAAACGTGAATAGCTATGTGACCTATGACCTTTGACCTTTCGACCTCAGAATCTACGGGACACAAATTCTTGCACCAAGGTGTGTGTCATGGTACCACATAGGGTTATTATAGGTCTTGTAGTTTGTTTAGTTTAAAATGCCGCAGAAATATACGAATTTGTACATAACTACCCCTAAGATCACATATTTGACCTCTGACATCTAACCCTTGACCCTAATCACTGAAATAACTTTTGATTTTTTTACATTTGTCGTACCCTACTGTATGATACCATTCATGCTCACGTCACACGTACCATTCGATAACAATAAGGGAAACTGGTGAAAAACGTCAAGAGCTCTGTGACCTTTGACCCCATAATCTATACGGGACACAAATTCATGTACCAAGGTATTATGGTACAACATAGGGTTGGTATAGGTCTTGTACTTTTTGAGTTTAAGAATCTGCAAGATTTTGCATAAAAAGCACTTATTTGACCTTTGACCGATGATTTTTAACCTTTGACCTCCAATTATTTTAAAGTTTTGTTAGAATGTTAAACCCTACCCACCTATGCAATTTGTCAAAATATTAAGTAATTTTTTTTAAAAGATACAGCCATCACCGAAAACTTGATCCATTTGACCTGGGTCCTTTGACCTTTGTACCCCAAAACCGCGGAGACAAAAGTTTTTGGCAGGCAATTTTGGCGCACGTGTATATCACATTTTTTAGTTATAAGCGACACAAAATCAATTGTTGCATACGCACACATGCACATACACACCCACACACACACACGCACCCACCCACACGCACACACACACACACACACACAAAAAACAAACACACGGACAGACGCACAAATCATCAAATTTTGTCCCGTTCCAAAAACTTATGACGCTACCTGGTGGGTCGCACCTGCCCCCTAATATCGAGTAGTAGTGTAAGAGGTACAGGCAGTTCTTTGCCTATACAGCAAAGTGACTACAATATCTCACCCCCACATATATGTATATGTGGGTGAGTAAGAGGTACAGGCAGTTCTTTGCCTATACAGCAAAGTGACTACGATATCTCACCCCTACATATATGTATATGTGGGTGATGAGACAAAAAGCTTTTGAAATAGTTCAAAGACCTTTCTGCTCAGATCATATTACTCACTGTGCATATTTGTTGTTACTCTTAGGAATCACAGCTACTAAACACCAACATTTTATGATGCATTCTAAACATTAACAATGGAGAGTAGAATTACATACAAACACATATACCACCAATATTTCATATGCACTATCAGTTTTTCAAACGAAATTATATTTAAATATGTCACCTATAAAAAGGTTGCTTTGTGTAAAAAATATTCTTGTCACTCCAGCAAATTGTCGGTTACCATGAAGACAAAGGTATCAGATTCACATAACACAATGAACTTCTTCTGTGTTTGCTGATAATAACTGTATTCACACGTGGATATAAATGGCACGCCTTGAAATGATTTATTGATAGAGGCTTATATGGGCGGGATTTGCCTTCCCGCCCGAAAGTAGGGGGAAGGGGAAGGGGGGGGCAAGGTCAAAAGAGAGGGACAAAACCACAAACTTAAACTAAGATGCAACAAAATTACCATACAAATGATACAAATTCTGAAAAAGAATAAATGGCACGCCTTGAAATAATTTATTGATAGAGGCTTACACGGGCGGGATTTGCCTACCGGAAAGTGGTTGTGTGTGTGTGGTGGGGGGGCATAGTCAAAAGTGAGGGGACAAAACCACAAACTCAGGCTAAGATGCAACAAATTACCATACAAATGATACAAATTCTGAAAAAGAATAAATGGCACGCCTTGAAATAATTTATTGATAGAGGCTTACACGGGCGGGATTTGCCTACCGGAAAGTGGTTGTGTGTGTGGGGGGCAAAGTCAAAAGTGAGGGGACAAAACCACAAACTCAGGCTAAGATGCAACAAAATTACCATACAAATGATACCAATTCTGAAAAGGTGAGGGCCGGGTAAGTTCCCCTTCCACCTCCTCCCCCCCCCTATCAAATCCCGCGTATGGATGCTGAGAAAAATTACACAACATAGCGCAATGACTGCTTAGCTCAAATGTGGATTAAAGAATTAAAATAAAACCGGGACAATATACTGGCGTCCTTATGATGATTTGGACGCTTTTCATTTTATAAACTGATTAGTTGTTATATTACTAACAAGAGATTAAAATATAATCAACGGACCCATACGATGTGATATGATAACAAAGCTTGTGTAAAATGAATTGAGACATGATTTTTGGGATATTCCATTCCATTTTACAATATTAGTTAAAAATCACAAGCAAGTTTTCATACGTAGATTTGGAATTCACTGTGAGACTATTTGTTTTATTTGGAGGCAGCATTGATTCTTATCTGTAATTAAAACACACAGTGAAGTGTCACAACAGTTGTGTCCGAGGTTGTATACTACATCGCAACTTAGTGTTTTCGGCGACTGTCCCAACAAATACGAGTATACAGTGGGTTTTTTGAATATAGCATATGGTGGCAGGTTAATGAATGACCACTAGTTGCTAGGTTTCCCCAGTGGTTGGTTTCCGTAACATTCTTAGTTAGAATAGCACAAAAAGGTATTTAGACAACAAATTAGTTGGTGTATGGCTTGATTGATTATCCTATCTTTTCACACTAGACAGCTGGAGGATCCTTGTTCTTAACAAAGAGCTTTTTGCTCTTAATTACAATGTATAAATCTCAATTGTTGATTGGAAATAGACTTTCGTAAATATTTGTTTGTTTATGTTCATCTCCCGCTTAATGTAGATCAAGCGATTCCAGAATCAGCTCAGTTCAATTAATCTTAAAATATTTCTATGCTTTGCGGAAGTATCAAAGCTATTTTAACTTACTTGAATGTTATATGATCCTTCCTCTATTATTTTTTCCTCTGCTGTGAAATTACCGTTTTGGTCTAATTCTTTCCTCTTTGAATGAAGTAATGATGCATCGAATGTCTTCTTTTCAACTTTAGCTAAAATCAAGTAAACGTGAATAAAGTATCGTAGAAGAATGTAACAATAAGAGGTTATATACACATTGTTCAAGTGTGTTAATCTAAATCTTAACTGAAAAATTAACTGAAATTGTGCATAGGATTTGTGAGTAATTGATATATTTCTTCAACATAATTCAAGTTTAAAAATGATGAAACAAAGGGTGAAAGAAGTTCATTGATGTTATTTGATGAAGCTTCTTTATTGCTAACTATAAAAAGTTGCTACAGAATCAAGGAAATTGTACTGATATTCAAGTCAATTGTATTGATATTCATGAAATCGAAGTGCTATTCAAATACGTTTAAACAATGGTATTCAAATTGTTCAACAAAACATGTTGTACACAAACCAAAAATCCCGAAGTTCAAAATTGCAAACGAGGGATAGTCTAGAATACAAATTTCATTCAGTCAAGATTTTAAGAAAGGTTTTTAAAGTAAAGCTATTATGGGTAAGAAGAAATACATAAAAGGATGAACGAAAGCGTGCATGGTTTACTAGCTTTATTTGTTGACGTGACAAAACAATGTGGCCTGTTTATGTAATGATGAATGTAAAATAAAAAAAAATGGTTGCCTAGTCTCAACATATGAACATGATTTATGATACAGAAGCTTAACAATTATCCACTGAAGAGATAATTTAATATGCTGGTTCAGTTATGAATGTATTCAGTTTTGAAGATGTTATAAACAGATAAAGGAGTAAGTAAGTTTAAGTTGATATTGTTATCAAGTTTTCAAAGGTGGATCCAGGATTTTCGAAAAGGGGGTCAAGTCGTGAAAATGGTCCTAAATTAAATAGTCTTAGATCCAGGCATGTATAATGCGTGTAGAGTGTGCGGGCCATGTGGGGTGAGGTGGGTTTGTTGGGGAGGGGGAGTACTGCGTTTTATTTTCAAGATTATCTTGACTTTTTACAACATGTTTTGCGGGCGCAGCTAAAAGTTGTTTTTATACTTTTAAATGTACCTTATTGCGCGAAATCTTTTTGTATTTTCTCTAATAAAGTGATAGACGTCGAACTTGCTTTCAGGGACCTAGCTATCGCATACAGTGGAATTCTTTGCATTTGAAGGAAAATTTATTAAATCTTATTGCAACATTTGTGAGAGAATGTTAATAATATCAAGACCTCCTTAGGAGGTTAGCCACCTCATCACAGAAATCGTAGAAATTGTATGTAAAAATCAGTTTAAAATGAATTGGTGAGATAGTTTGAAATATGTTAATTATTTTTGAAACATATTTGAAATGTATTTTTGGAAGCTAAAGAATCGATTTCATAAACCATTCCAATTGCATGGAAAAGTTTTCACAAATAAGAACATCAAAGACGATGCATGGGGAATTGCCATGGAGCGTCCTCATAATATTATTTTCAGTTTTGACTCCCCCCTGTACCTAATAGTAGTAAACATTCGATGTAATTATATCATCATAGGATGTGTCATTAAATCTCTGCAAAAATAAACTGGATTATTATCCTCAACCAATTTCTGAAAAAGTACCAAGTCCCTTGAATTTCGTATATTTTTTTGGAAAGTTGAATATTGTGGTGACAATGTAAGACAGGCTGAACGGTTTTTAGGAGCAAGTTACGAACACAGACAATTACGCCCTGGCCTTCACCCCACAGAGGCAAAGGGTGCAAGGAGCTTCCTTTACTGCATTGAATTAACCTGTCGGGTTATTCAAAACCATCGGACATATGTATCTGTCATGAATACATAATATAATTACAGCCCCCTCTGGGTCCGCCCTTGATTATTTATCTTTAATTCCAGTCATTACTAGGAACATATCCGGAATTCAAACGGGATCGGTCAATAATGGTGGCAGTCACTTGCGTCATAATCAGGTGAGAGTTTGCTGCATGCGAAGGTTTAACTACAAACAGCATGATTACCGGGAATGAAAATGCATAATAATGAAGAGGGTAAAAAATTTAATGTTTTTCCATGTATAGTATGCGATTTTCTACCAGAAAAAGAAGCTTTTCAATTTCTTCTAAATAACCAGTGTTATCATAAAATATAAACTTGGAACAGGGACCCAAGAGCAAATTTCATGAAAGTGCCGTATTTTCATTTTGAAAGAAGAATCTCTTTGCAGTGTAATTTCCGAAAATGTGATCTCGTTGTAATACGAAGTAACGAAAACACGCAAAAACGCTTCAAAGCTTTCAAACACTCATGCAAAAATAAATAAGTAAAACATGCAAAAATTTAAAAAAACACTTTGTACATTTCGTAAGAAATGCAGAGAGGCACTTTCAAAGTTTAAAGCTTAGCGTACTAAGAGATTGAGCGTAATGCACCTTTAGGTGACAAAAATGTTTTCACCAAAAAAATGATACCTTCTTGCGAATATTCCTGCCATGTAAAAAATCATGAACAGAGGAGGGTCCTAAACCTCCTGCCAATCAAGTTGTGTTGCAGAAATTTATCAAAACGAAGAAAAAAATAACGTTTAGAACAGGCTCTTTTCAAACCAAGTTTAATCGAAGGTGAAATGTCAAACAACTTTACCAATCAAATGCTGGGGGAATTTTCTTTTTACTACCCAACCAATCAGCAGCAAGGAACATTGTAAACAACAACGATACGCGCGCGTATTATCAACATTTGTTTGTAAGCACGTGCAAACAAATGATGTACAGTAAGTCAGTGCATACAATGCATACGTACGTACATATGTGTAAACTGTATTAACGTTATGCACACGTATTGCAATACATTACTAGCTGAAAAAAGAACTTTGCAACAAAGTTCAAATTGCTTTGCTCGTAGGCTTATTACTGTTATAGGAGTTTGTTAGAAAGGATAGATTCCGAACGGTCTTCCAGTCAGGCTTCCTCTCGTGTCGGAAGAAAGTAACGTTAGCCAAATAACCAGGTAAGATTCAAATCTCAATTCGGGCCCCTTACTATAAACGAATATGACAGCGCACGTTCAATGCGGGTCTAGAATGTGTACGCAAATATGCTGCTTTTTTAGTATAACACTTCGTGTTATTTGGGTTCACAATCGCTTAGCATTCCTAAAACATTTAAATTATCTCCATGCATATACTGTTGATTAGTATGTGAAAGCGCATTTTAAATGGGCTTGACTCCATACCCTAGTCTGATTTGTGAAGACGATCAGTGTTCCCCCAGGATTTTATTGGTCGTTTATAGTCACGTGAATTTCGGCCATGTGACATTATTTAAATAGATTTCCGGAAATTGCCGATTCCGATATGAAAAGGTCTATACAATTCAGGACATGATATAGAACATTCCTTAACATTTCAGTACCTTAAAATATATAATATGAAGTTATAATATAAGATATCTGAATCATTCGGAATTTGAGTTATATTGGAGAAACACTTTTAAACTTAGTTTCACACATATATCCAAATTTACAATATTTAAGGAAGCATGTTTTAAATGATCTAGAAAGAAACAAAATGGTAAAAACAATTTTCAAAATCTTATTTGGTTCAGAAAAAATTGAATTAAATTACCGCACGTTTGTTGGAAACGACTACATTGACGTCACATCATCATTTTCTTAACAATTGTTAGGCCTATGTTTGTATTGAAAATTCATCCACTACTAATTAAAGATATAGTCAATCACAATCAATTTACCACACTGTTTTAGTAGCCTTATGATTGTCCAAAATTTAAAGTCAAAAGCTCTGAAAACATATTTCAATGGATCTCATTTTAGACTTTCTACACACATCTCATCTGCTCATACAACTTCAAACTTCAAATCTCCCATACAGATTAAAACTATAGACCGCTTCCTTCCCAAACATTCTTCCCTCTTTGACATAAAGTGAAAAAAAAATTCTACTTATTTTATCCTTTGAATGTATTCGTTCCTAATTTCGCCATTCGCTTTCTGATATAATCATGAGAATGCAGAAAATTTGTTACCTGTTTTCAATCAAAATGTTTGGTTTTATTTATAATGATTAACTCGAAATATTGATTGACTTTGTTTCTGAATTTGTCATAGCTTTTTTTTTTACACATCTGACTACATCTTACCATATCTGTTTTTCAAATCAAATGTTCCTACCCAACTCATTTTAATCATTCAATTTGCATCTCATAAACTTGTTAACGTCAACTTATTTGGAACTCACCAATTCGGCTTAGATTCTTAAATGTTTCAGGTAGGTCTTTTGTTTCATTGAGATCTTCCCAGTTCTTGAAAATTGCTTTAAACTGTGCTGTTTCTGCGCTTTCAGGAACGGTGGTGATATTTGTGTGTTCAGGTAGATTTCTTTGTGAAATAAATTCCTAGAAAAAGTTAAGGTATAAAGAATCATATGTAAATAACATTAATCAGAAATAGCCAACATTATTAAGTCAAGATGCCACATTGAATGTGCTACAATTGTAATTCTTTAAACGATAACACAATCCACACTGTTTCACTCCTATCAGTTTTTCCAATCAATAGCCGGAATTGCAATTATACATTTATCTGTTTATAGCAGAGTTGGACAGGAATATATTAATGAGAGTTTAATGAGACATCCCAAACAAACACTTGGAAGATTTTAAATACAGAACCTAATCTGCCGAAACTATGTAAAAGAGTTTATGGCTGTAACGTAATTTGTATCTACATCCTTATACTAGTCTCAATACACTTTTTGATGAGGAATGATGAAAAATTGACCCCCAATGTTTATTATCAATTTCAGGAACCAATTTCCGAATGATATCGTAGGGCAATTATAGGTCAAAAAACCACCGATTGTTATGATACTATTTAATGCTTATTGTAGCTTCAGTGACGCATTAGCATTAAGCGTAAAGCTTTATAGTTATGGTAATTGTTTTATCGTGAAGTATTTCCGATACTTCGATAAAATGGTATTATTATTACCTGTGCATATTTCATTGAACCCGAGCGTTCTTGTCTTGTTGCGTGTTTGCCTTTCCAAACGTATATTCCGCTGGCTCCTTGGTCGACAATATAACAATCCTAAAAGTAGATTAAGAAATTCTCAAAAGTGAAAAACCGCTATATTTATGATTAATGAGGCATAGCAAGTGGATCAATCTTTGTGACAATACTAAGGATGTTCCACGGATGACAAAGGCAATATCTGCAGCTTCGGTTCATTGAACCGTAAGCTTGAACCAATATTTTCTCATTTCTGACAGGATGAAATTAAATTTAAATTAATCATGGCTCTTATATTTACGAATTCTTATTTCATACTCCTAAAAAGTTATTTATAAAAGTCTGCAATTTCATCTGGGGGTTACTGTTAGAATAATATATTATTGTTTTTAACCAAATTCATATCTGTGCGAGGGCTGTGGAAATTTCGTAAACAAAGATCGTAGGTTTTATCTATTTTTAATATTCCATGGACATTCTGACATAATGTCTTTGCAATTTTCCTTATAATGAAGAACAGAATGAATGAATCCACATACTTACATTCGTGTCAAGCAAGTCTTGTGTAAGAGGAGTTACTTCAATTTCAGTCAATTGTAGAGATCCCTCCGCATCAGATACTCTAAATCAACCATATAGGAGCAATGTAAAGATACATAACATTGATTGGTGTGGAAAAGCCTTGACAAAATACCAACATTCCAAATAATTTTTCCTCCTTACATTACATATTTCCAGATGAGCGACTCAATACTAATAAGTCAATCGTAACCGAATTGTTATTAAACTACTTGTCAGTAGTTAAAGGTAGATGGACAGGTAGTGTCAACATTACATATAGCTAAATTGATTTAAAATCCACTAAGACAAACCATGAAGAAAGCAAAACAAAATGCCATCAAAAGCGACTAAAAAGTTGTCATTGTACAGCTTTTTAAAGCTATTTATTGAAATATGGGCAAATATGCCAATATTTGTGTTACTATTGTGACGTATGAATGGAGCATAGTCCATTTGCCTATGTAAATCCATTGTTTTTTTAACCTCTGCCATCTATTTTTTAAAAGGGAAAGATAATTCTAATGAAGAGGATGTGATCTTTACTATTCCCCCAGGCAACCTCAAGCTGGGGAGAAGGCATTTTAACCTTTTTTAAGGTCTGAAATTAAGGGATGAAATATGAGGAAAACGAAATCATTTTGATGTGTTTTCCTGTTCATACATCACATATTTTCAATGTATTAAACAAATTTCAAATTTTGATTACTCCTAACTTGAACACTACACAAAAATTCAAAGATTATTGAACTAGAAATTAAATGATATTTTCGGTACGTGGTTGAAATGTTGTACCTGTCTATAAACAGATAAAACATTAAGTGTTTGTAATGTCAATTTTTTTTTTTTTATAGAGAGTTTGGACCAATGATTCTAATGTTATTGGGAATTTTTTTGGAAGAGTTTAAAGTCATGAGCATAATGACCATGTTTTCTTAGATAATTTGTTGTTCAGATACTGCTTTCAACATACTTGAACAGTTGCGCTTCTGTGACGTTATGCGCACTTTGTACTAATGCCTATCAATACATTGTAGCTGCTCACTATTTGTTTACTTAATAGGTCTGATATTTGCTGCGTTATGCTTACTTGAAAAGTTTTGTGTTTTTAATATTGTCCCGGGAAAATACTTCATCTGGCTCTTCTTCTTCTGCACCCTTGAAACCTTCGCATGATCCTAAGACATCTGTGATTTCTTTGCTATATACACATGTGTCTCCTGTTAAAGTTGTTAGATGGGCACGTCCACCATATTCACTGTCTCGAATATTACGAGCGATTTGCATACCCTGCAATCAAATTCAGATAAATATCGCAATAATTGTATTTTTGTTACAAAAAAATCAAGTTCTGCTTTCCTGGCTGTTTCGGTCCTTTTGGCTGTATCCACTCATTAGATTTTACTATTCAACCAATTGTAGGATTGTCTGTTCATTCCGAGATTATATTAATACGCATTATCTTCTTACCTTAATCCTTTCGTTCCCATTACTTTCTGTTCCAGTCCAAATATAAATTTTGGATCCTAGATCTATGATGAAAACATCTCCTTGATTGAAAGAATCCCAAGAAAACTCGACCTGGAAAAAGAAAATACGTTATGATAATAGTTTTATTTCCAATCATTATTCGTTCTTTAACCTCACCAGTCTCAATTAAACTTGTTTGAAATTAAAATAAAGGTATGAACAAGGAAACGAAGAATGGAATGCTTACCTGCTGCACACGAACATTTCTTTTTCCCTTGATTTTATACAGTTTTTTAACTGCTTGATTTCGTTCAACGTGTTTAAAGCCGGACTCTATCCCACCTTGCAGGTATCTAACATCAAAAATACAAGACAGTTCAGTCAGTCGGATCAATGAATGATAGACGTTGATCATAGCTTAATGTATACACAGTATGCGGTACACACAGTATGTATTTTTTTATGTTTTCATTCGAAATTCATTGGTTGAGTTACTGGTGTAGTAAATCCTGGTACCTGTGGAAATATGTTTCACCCCTCTCACTCGAGTTAGAAGTGTACCATTGTTTTTGTTCAGCAGAAAGGTACATAAATAAAAATGTACTCATTAGCAATACGAAACGTGCCACTAAAAGTTGCTACGCAAATCTGTGAGTTCAGTAAGTATTGCATTGTTATACCTCAATAAGGTTTTTGATACTTAAGTAATGATTGGTACTGCAATTAATCCCACTTTGCTGCAAAAATAAAATCAGTTTTACTGCATTACACATTGTACAATGCGGTGTTGAGAAGAGGTAATGTACAATTCTACACAACGAACCTTTGATATTACATTGCATCTAATAGTGCAACAAATAAACCTACACTAATTGAACACTTTTTTTTTCATTATTGATTTACTAAACGAAAATAACCCTCACTTTAGTCCATCCTTGAAGTAAGACAAAAACTTCTGCGATTCATGTTCCTGCACTTCCCTGTGTTGTATAGCTTTACCATCTAGCACATCATCAAGCTCAACGGTCTTAACAGCTGCGACGCCCGTCTCATCCTGAAGACACGAACAAGTTTATTATCAAAATGTAAATAATGTATTGGAATGCATTATATAACTATGATGTATATCTTAATGTATTGATATTTGTATTGTACGTCTGATTCTTTTTCTTTAAAATATTTAAGTAAGCAGTAGCACAGTAAAAAGTTGGTAGCCTATGTATAAGCTTGAGGAATGAGAAATACTACATAAACTCAATCAGCTGTAATTAAAGTTGTGTCTACATGTTATGTATTGGACTTGTTTTCTGAAATGGTTTCAAGCGGAAATAAAGAAACCACTCTTCCATACCCGTGTAGATTCTTCTCCAAGCCAAAAGTGTATATCATAGCATCCCGCGTTTGTTGCCTGCAAGAATTAAAAATTGTTAAAGATAAGTTAGTTTACTATTCCCCCAA
>JAIGNY010000823.1:25000-45000 GCA_020152595.1 Chiridota heheva | reverse complement strand
TATATGCCAAAGGGTTAATAGATTGTTCCCATCTGATGTATATCCAGGTTAATTTATCAGCTAATAACTTCGAATGACACATTATATTTCCTATTGACAACGTTCCTAAATTATAATGAAGCAAAAATTAATTGAATTGTCATCGTATTTCACCAGTCGGGTTTAGGCAGCAATTGAACAACCAAAACTTGCCAATGCCTGCAATCGTACCACATACAAACATACTTTTTTAACAATCAATAATGATTCCACCGGTACACAAGTCGAAATGAAGAGAATACAGTCTTTACATTTTTGAAAACTCAAGTGTGTTACACCAAACAAAGTACAAATTAATTTAAAATGAAAATACACACGCTTATTACAAAGAAAAGGAGCGCTGAAACTATTTTCGATGAACTTCTTCCTTCTTACTCCAACTTCTGTGTTGTATCCATGCAACCTTTGTGTTAATCTGGAAGATTACGAAATAAAAGTATTCCTTTTAAGTTTTTCTGCAGATTTAAGCTGTTGCACTCCTAAGTTACCGCAGTGTGTTTAATAACAATCGCTTTAACGTTTTAACGATGTTTGAGTAAATAGTGCAAACTGTCGAGTTGTCGTTTAATTCCTTCTTCGCCCGTTGGTGCTGCTCAAGATCTCAGATTAATGTATGCTTTCCGAAATTGATGTCATTTTAGATACTTGCGGTTTTCACGCCGAACATTACACATAGAGAGCTAATGAACATATGCAGAGGGAAAGCACAGAAAACACAGTTTGATTAAACTTCCACCATTCTTAAGTTACCACTATTTTGCATCTCATACAGTCATAACCATTTAAGCACCTGCTTTTGGTGCGTAATGCTGTAATTTGATCTTGCATTGATATTAATTCTGAATACAGGAATAAGCAATGAAATATCTCGACTTTAGATAACTTGAATCTATGCAAGCTCTGAAGTACGTTTATCTATTAAGGATGATTGTAACCTCTTTAATTTTAGATTTAAAACAGAAACATCTATGAAGGTGGCATTTTTCATTTGCAGGATAATAGACGTATGCGTGCAAATAATGTAGAAACAAGTGAGACATGCAATACACATGTTATACGATACACATTTGGTTCTGCTCATTTTCTGGTTATATAATTACAAAAGTGATAAATCCACATTTGAATTGTCTACAATGCGGTATGCAATTAAGCCTATTTGACACGAGACGAGTTACAGTACGAGTTACTCATTGTCGAAAGTCTGATTTTGAATAGTTCACGAGAACACACGTCAAGCTAAAGCGTCTGATATTGTCACGAAAAGGCTAGTTTTCATTTGACTATAGGTTCAGACAGATAAACTAAATCTGGAGACTTGATTACACAATGTAAAGCCAACTTTCGCATAATGTTTTGATCAAAAAGAGGAAATATTTGTACTATACTTTTTCATAGATATTGAGACAAATACGTTTTAAACATATTACGCATCACCTAGAATGGGCACTCGATAGGAAGGTGATAGCGACTGTTAAAATCTACATAAATTAAAAAAATATATTGGTCATACTGTTCGATAGGGTACTTAACTACTTTCAGTTCAGACTTTGGCATAAATGAAATGACTAATCATTGATCTATGTGATGGGGGGAGGAGGGGGGGGGGGGCGATCATAATTTGAAATGTTATGTACGTAAAAACATGATAATTAATATAACGTCTTGCATAGAAGATTGTTGTGAAAGGAATGTGTTCTCAATTAGGAATAGACAACGACATTTAGAAAATAAAAGCTGCTCAAAATATGTTTACAATTCTCAATAATTTGTGCAAACAACGAGAACCAGTGTCACATCATATGGTTAAATGGAAGATTCGTCTCATTAACACCATATGTGTTAACATTTAGTTTAAACATGATAAGGAAAACCGTCCAGGCGCACATTCTCGGATGTAACTGTTTAATAAGCGCACGATGTTTGACAAGATCCATGAGATAGCAAGTGTTTGTCGTGACGGTCATAAACAGTCTGGGAGTGTAGTAATATGCAGATCAAAACAGGGATTTCGCTTAACGAATCTAGCTGTATCATTTCTTGCATGCGTTATGGGATTGGGAGTCGAGGTCCGGGTAGTGGTATAATTCAGGTATGGTGGGTTGTTTGGGAGATTTTTCATAAGTATCCATATCGATATAATTTATGTTGTTTCTATATATTTGTTTAACAAATGTATTTGTCATAACTTGGGGACTTTATGTTTAACAAGTTTTCTAAACTTTCTATAGAGTCTCCTCAACCTTTTCTTTTGATCATCACACTGCATGTCATTTTTCTTTCTGTAATATATATAAACCTGTATTATCTACCACTCTGTAAAACTGCTCTGAATATTAAGGAATATTCCCATATTTTTTCATAACCATTCATAAGAAAGAGACAAAATTTAGAAACAATTTAGTACAAAAATCATGTTGCTATGTTATTCCTACCAGGAGATATTCAAATTTTAAGGTTCACAAAAAATGCCAATAAACGAATAGGAAAAGGCTTAGTATGACATCACAACAACACATTCTTCAACAAAGTTGATGCATTTCATTAAATCTATTATCCTTTTTTATTAGTAAAGCCTGCTAAAGTATTTTTATACGTTGCCAAATATAGCCTACTTCAATAACTTTTGAAAATTGTTTCTAATCATACAGAAACAACCAATTAACATTCAAAGAAATACATAAACATTTGCAATGGGATTGTCTCTAAGACTGTATGACATCATCAAACACGAATTCATCATACTGTACAAAAACATACAAATTCAATTGAGAAATCTTTAAAAATCCATATCTCCTGAACGAAATATGATATCAACCTGATTTTTGTACCAAGTTGGCTCTAAAAGTATGCTCTTGCAATTTGACACACACAAAAAAAACCATAAGAATATTCCTTTGACTGAATTGGTTGCAAATAAAGTGAAAACACTTATTTTCTTGAAATTGACACAGAAAACTTGTCTTTAACCATGAATTGTTTCAAGAGTTTCGTATCATATTTAAGAATATTCACCTTTCAACATTTTCTACATTCACTTCAAGTTTGTCCACGCGGTAAAACATGCGCAGAACATTCCGGCTTCCATGGCATTAAAAATCACTCGAATTCTTAATATTAAGTAAGGTCTCTTTCAGACTTATAAATCATCTCGTTCTGCAGATGCAGCCTGGACAGTCAGACAGTGCATGGTAAAACAGTTGTTGGTGTGTCATTCTAGCTAATGATTTGTATGTTTATCGGGCAAAATCTTATATTCTTTAAACCGTTTGTAGATTCGAACATACTCAAAATCTATGAATAACATATTTAGTAATAACTAACATTTTTAGGATTTGATGAATATGTGTATATGAGGGCATTCGAGGAATTAAGTGACAAAAATAATGACGGGTAATACAATATGACACATGTGTCGAATTTCGCTTATGAACTTAGACAAGTATAGAATCAGACAAACAGATTGCAAATGTCTTTGATCTATTTCAATCCAACAGAAAATCAATCTTAACGAATGTTCTAGTATAGAAAAATAGACATACCTACTAATTTTCTATTAAGATTAAGGCCCAATATCTAATTATATTTAATGACATTTGGTTTCCCATGAAAAAGGTTTTGTTGTCGATTTATTTTTCGAAAATTGCTCACTTCATTGAAAGAATAAATATACATATACCGGTTGAACATTGATTTCCCATACAGAGTAGGTGTTTTAAAAACCGGAATTGTACACAAATATTGTTGAAAAAAATACCTTTTGATTTGTTGAACAAAAGAGCTTCTACAGTTGAACCATACAAACATCTACCAAATTAGTATCTTTATACGGAAGCAATACAAAATTACCAGAAGAATGGAAAACATTGTAATCTCCACATGCTGTCGAAGAATACAAATGATTTTTCAATTCTGCAGTAATTTCATAAAAATTGCCAAGATTTTGAACTCTTCAGAGTAGAAGACATCTGCAATAGAGCAAGTATGATATTTGTGGGAATTCATTTCTGCACTTTTCACGAGTTCACAACCCTTAAAATGTACCATGTAATAGATTAAAACCGAATGAAGCTTTCAACTGGGTGCTGTGAAACATGTTAACCGAATGTTGCTTTCAACTGGGTGCTTTAAAACATGTTAGCCGAATGTAGCTTTCAACTGGGTGCTCTAAAACATCTTAATCAAATGAAGCTCTCAAGTGGGTGCTCTTAAACATGTTAACCGAATGTAGCTTTCAAGTGGGTGCTCTGAAACATGTTAACCGAATGTAGCTTTCAACTGGGTGCTCTAAAACATGTTCAGTATTGCATTATCATTATAGCTGAGATTTTGAACCTATGAACTCTTTCAATAAATAAAAGTATGTTTGTTATTCATGCGGTTTATTTTGGAAAACACTGCAAATTCTTCAGGAATGGGTAAATATAACCGCACTTTCCAGGTATGTCTTTTCTCATCAGTTTTATACAGAAATCATAATATAACTTGCACAATTGTTATTTTGAACTTTTCTGCAAGGCAAGTAAAGTCATATGATGTGGCAAGTCCAAGACAATGAGCTATATCACTGAAACAATCAATTGAAATTATTCATAGTGAGACAATTATTCCTCGGACGTGTATGACCTTACAAAAGCAAGAAGGGAAAACCGTGGTGGGTGCTTCATTAAACAAGTGAAGTGAGGTAGGTAATTTCAAAGCAAAGATTTCTAAAGAAAATATGGAGACATTTCCATTCCCATACATCACAAATACGCTTAACATATTCATATTAACACCTGGAAATGTAAATAAATATTAACCAATTTTGATGATAATTATTATTTTCATTGTTTGTACTTGCTTGGACAGTTAGAGCAACTTAGCTTACATCACTTCAATCTTTCCATCGATTTTCAAACAAGTCCTTTATTACGTGGTTTAGTAATCGGCAGTTTGACTAGTTTGAGTGTTCGTATGTTGAATATAATCGAGTTAAGTTTAAAACGTGTTTTATGGTTTGTTATCATTCAACTGCATACGTTTAGAAGAATCAGCCCCAAAATACCTGCATATTTGCGGATTTAAGTAGTATACAACCCTGCATAAAACTTGATCAACCTATGGACCATAATTGCATTTTCCTCCGTCAAATGTCCAAATGTGTCTTATGTTACAGGTGTTACATTCGTTTATTTTAATACCCTTCTGCCCTTCCTTCAAATCAATAACTTTAAATATCTGAACAATTCTAACCCTGCGATGTATTTTATATGTTATTTCATACCTTACAACCTAATATGTTTATTCATATGGTCATATGACTTTCTCTGTTTTATAAGGCTGCATTCTATAAGATTTTAATAAGAGCAGTATATTTAGTAGCTTGTCATAGTATAATGGAGCAATGCTCATATACTGTACAAAACTAACGGAGTTCTGCAAACCAATAATTTTCAAATAATACATTCAGTTTCTTTTCTTGGATGAGTAATTCTAAAGTTGATCTTGACAAACAATTTAAGAACTCTCGTACCCTTAAGATCCTTTCCTGTGGCGACGGTAGTATAAAGTTACACGTGAGTGCAGATGGTTATGCTTTTTAGCTTTGAGTAATAACCCATCAATTTCAGTACATACAACGTGCGGTGCGGATCGTGTACTTTCAATTTTTCGGATCATTAGTTTCAAGTCGTCGTTTATGAGTCTGCCAAAAACATGGTGCATAATGAATATATTCCTACTTTTTCATTCAAACTTCATTACAGCAGTGGAATATAAAGGTAATTTAAGTGTATGTAAGGGTGTGTAAAATGATTTAGCTCATTTTGGAATCCATTAAGATGTAGCGGTAGACGTTGTTTGCCTCTCGATATGCTTAAAATTTGAATTTATTTTTGCATAATGTGACAAAAATATAATTTCTTTTGGTACAAACTTATACTTCATTTGTTATTATCAATATAAGAGCAAAAACAACACGATCCATTAAATGTTCAACATTTATTCGTAATGTTCATACGTATGGGTTTTTGGTGTATTGACTGATTGAGGGATTAGTTGCCTTTTCGTTTAAAGAAGTATACAAAACACACCTTTTCAAAATTGCTGTATGGGACGCACAATGTTTATAAATAAAACGTATCTCAGTAAAGCGCTTTTGGAAATTTTTACCGGGTATCATTTTTTCTCATAGTTTGAAGGTTTTGCAACTTTGTCTGGTCAAAATGACGGTGACGCTATATTTTTCACCGATATAACTATCAGACCACGATTCGTTGATGAAAGCATTAATTGAAACCTCTCAAACATGGAGTATTATATGCTGACATTCACACATATTCTCCTGCGTGTGTCTTACACAAGTTATGCACAAAATAACGTGACAATATTGCTCCATGACAATATATATAAACATTAAAAAATCAATCCTAACTTTCTGTAACAATTGTCAACTATGAAAGCACCTGTTAAGAGTCAAGTTGGTTTTAGCAGTAATATGCATTTGTAATGTTTGCTTGAGTTTATCACGAAAGCGTAGCAGCTGTTCCAATGTTGTTAGACCTTGCATTGAAGCTGTAGACTTGACATATTGATTAAATTCACATAATGTAGCTTGGATAATTCTGTCGCCTATTGCGTATACCATCATTTACACTTTTAACAACCATTTCATAGAGACCTAATTGCCGCATACCAAGAAATACGAGAATTTTTCGCTTTTCTTTAGTTTCGCATAGAAAACATTCATCGTACTAAATTCTTGAATTTTCGGAAACATTCTTGTGAATACAATGTTAACATTAAATAACAAAACTAATTGTTTTGATGATCTTTCTCTCAGCACTGATTTTCACATACTGACATATATTATAAGTATAGTGTGTTTGTATACTATCCTCCCTGTTTTGTCATACTGAACAATGTGTTTATACATATTATTACGATTAATCAAGTTAATATATTTCTTTACATCATTTTCTATTACTAATAAGCGGTCTAAGCAGTAAAAATCAAGACATTATACAACACGACAAGCAGATACTTGCTAATCATAGTCTGATAGTAATTAGCATTCACAATGTGTTCATGCACATTTGTTATGTCAAAATAGGAAATTGGGGACGTTCAGTCTTTTCTGCAGTTACTGTATGTACGTAAGAGGTGATCGTTAAATTGTGATATTTTATATACTTATTGAAATTATCTGTGTACGCACTTCGTGTGGCATGCGTTCTGAAACATCTATATCTGAAGATGTTTTATCAGTGTCATATAGTTAGTATTTTCAGACGCACAGCCGCAAGTATGTTTCTGGAGCTCTCTTTAAAACATTTTATGTGAAGTGTTGGGATATTTAGGCTAGATATGTTTCGCCCAGAACGTCCTAAGGACCCACATTCGCTCACATCTCGGAAATAAAGAAAGAAATTCAAAGTATGGTGAAATTATAATATGCGTTAGATAATGAAAATGATTGATCTTAACTAAGATCTTAACCTGGAACTACCAAGAAAATATCACTGCTGTTTAGACCGTTTCGTGAGCCGCATCAGACAGTTAAAGAGTTTATGTGGATAAGCTTGGTAAAATGATTAAAATCTGCACTTAAAGCGAAAGATACATGGATATATTTAGCACATACTAATTGATAGAAAACTTTTTAGCGAAAACATGAGCATACATTACCTTCTGACAAAGAATACAATAGCTTTAATCACAAGCGAGAACGATATTAACATGAATTAATTCTCCCTTATCCGCTTCTTTGACATGTTCAATGTGTCTCATTACAAAAACAAAGCAAAAGTGAATGCTTCATTAAACCAGCGATAATTAAATCAAATGTAATCTTATCACATTGTCTCAATATAATCATTAGAAGAGACAGTCATGTGAAAAAGGTTCATGAGCATGACTGTTGCCTCCCTCCGCATTTGAAACATATTGGTTGAACGTTTGATTGGTTAGTCTGGTAGTGAGTAATTGCTTGGATATAACCATCACAAAGCTGCGCTTTCTTCATGATATCATTCAGGTACAACTGTAGCTTTAAAGAAATATTTCCAAGTTTTTTAGTAACCTTTCATAAGAAAAAGAAAAATGTTATACTACTTAGTACAAAAATCATGTTGATATGTTATTCCTACCAGGAGATATTCAAATTTTAAGATTCACAAAAAGTGGCAATAAACAAATAGAAAAAGGCTCAGTATGACATCACAGCAACACATTCTCCCACAAAATTTATGTATTTCATTAATTATCCTTTCTCATTAGTATACCTGCAACAAAAATAGATTGATGAAAGTTAGGTATTTATACACATTTCCAAATATACCCTACTTCAATCACTTTTGGAACATTGTTTCTAATCATACAGAAACAACCAGTTAACGTTCAAAGAAAGACACAAACATTATTTCGCAGTGGAATTGTCTATATCACACCATCAAACACGAATTCATCACACTGTATAAAAACTTTAAAATGCACTTAGGGAAATCTTTAAAAATCCATATCTCCTGAACGGAATGTTATATTAACCTGATTTGTGTACCAAATTGGCTCTAAAAGTATGCTCTTTCAAATAAAATTGTACAAAAATGGGAATATTCCTTTAAAACGAGTCTGCCTTGCGCGCTAGAAAATGCATCAATGCGTGACCACTACCACTGCTGAACCAGACTTACAACGGATGGATTTGTCTGTTTTGATTATTTCGGGTTAGAGTGTGCAAGCAGCTCTTGTGAAAGCAAAATAAATCGGAATATTGTTCTGTGTTTTGTTTTAATCGTTTTCTTCATTCATGGTATGTTATTGCAGCATCTCGAGCTGCCGCCGGAGAATTTGACTGTTCATATATAACAGTAAAGCACTTTGAGTACGCTTGTTGTGCAGAAAAGCTTCACACAAGAATACGGTATTGTTATTATTTTATTATATACCTTTAAGTATAGGATATCGAAAAGTATACGAAACCTAAAATGCGCTCCAAAGTGGCGCTCGTTTTTACCAAAACATATCACACTAATTTAGCATTCCTTTTAACTGTTTAATGTTATTTGTCGCTGAAATGAAAGATTAAAAGCTCACACTTTTTGAGTAATCGATTATCAAAGTCGGTAATCGAAATCCGTAGGTATGAAAGAGGACTATCCACCACTTTTTTGGGTGTGGCTGGGAGGGGGAAGGAGGTGACAACTGGATCTTTTCTGGAAAATAACGAGTCTCCCTAGTCTCGAAAAAAGTTCACCTTCAAATAATAAAAAATTAATCTTTCACAAAAGAAAAAAAATCACGGAAAACTGCTATGTTATAGTTCTATATATATATATATATCTGTCCCTGTTTACGTATCCACGGGTGATTTTTCGGAACCCTTGCAAATTTGCTCGGAGCTAGTTGGATGTGGCCCAATATTTCCAAGCTGTTGTTGTGCTTTTGGTGGGGACTCAAGATACCGTCGTAACACTTCACACGGGAAGTTTATTTTTGCAAAGGGATATAGCTGTACAGGGGCGGATCTAGAAAAATCACAAGAAGGGGGTTCTGGTTATTATTGAAGTAATGAAAAGTGTTCGGGGCAGGGGTAGGGGTGGTTTCAAGTTCAACCCCGTAGAACAATGATGGATTCAGGATACAATATCAACGGGACCAAGCAAAATAAGTGTTTTATGAGCAGTTTTGTCATGATTAATGGAACATTTTGGAACAAGGGTGCAATCTTGTAAGCGGGCAGCACGGGAAACGTAGTCCCTGAAAAGATTTCACCTCCTGAAAGAAATTTCTGAAATATTGAAAGTGATTTCCTAAACATTGATGAAATTGCCCGAACATTGAAGTAATTTCCTGAAAAAGCAAAAAAAAATGCCCCCAAACGAGGGAAAGTTTCCCAAACATTGATCACAAACATTGAATGTAATTTTCCGAAAATTCAAATGGGTAACCGAAAATTGAAGAAAACATTGCCTCAAAATGAAACAAAATTTCCGACACTTGCACGAGAATTAAGGAAACTACCCAAAATTGAAAGAAATTTCCCAAACATTGAAGAAAATTAGCAGAAAATTTAAGAAAATTGGTCGAAAATCAAAAGATAATTTCCCAAACATTGAAGGAAATTTCCAGATAATTTACCAATAATCGAAGAACAAATTGTCCCAAAATAAATTTCCATGAAATTTCCTGAAAATTGAAGGAAATTTACAAGCTGACAAGGAGGGGGTTCTGGTTATTCTTGAAGCAATGAAAATTGTTGGAATTTGTTCGCAGTGGGGGGAGCTTTCAACCCCTAACCCTCCCCTCCCCCTAGATCCGCCCCAAATTTAAAAGGAAAGGTTTATCTTGCATAAGAGAAGTTTATTTTTGCAAAGGGAAAATTTAGTTTTGCAAAACTTCAAACTGGCAAAAGGGATAGTTTATTTTTGCAAAAAAGGAAAGTTTATTTTTACAAAGAGGAAAGTTTAGTTTTGCAAAGATGATTCTTTTTTATAAAAAGGATGGGTTTTTTCTAGCTAGGAGTTCGCATTTTGTAATAATAAAATTTCAACTTATAAATGTCTGAATAAATGTCTCTATGGAGGCTTATAGGTACCCAATATTTAATATTTTCAATTTCCTCAGGAAGTAAACATATATCTTCATAGTAAAACAGTAGCAAAAAAAGACTTCAAAGACTTAAGGAAAACTTACATATATAGAATGGTGGTCCTCTGGTCGAAATTTCTCTGACAATGAATATAAATCAATATAGTTTCAGAATGGTCAGAATGCGATGAGTGTCCGTTTAATATAGGGTACATACATTTGCTCCTATCCTACGGTCCTAAAGCATATGGTTGCTTGCCCGAACTTTTGCAAAACTTTCTGAGATGCATGTGATTTCTACATTAGTTTCCTAAGCTCACTGATGACTTCAATTCTCAAGTTGTTATGTTTATTCGGAAGTACAGCAAACTTGTTTACATAAGCTGCATTCATTGCAGCAGGGATTTGTTATCCCCGAATGCAGAAGAGAGATACGGTCTGATAGGAGAACCTCGAGGTCAGGTAGTCCGGTAGTGAGAAGAATTCACACAGAAAATGCTTAAATGTTCAATACTGAATTTAAGTCCGCAATTCAATTTGTTAACTCTAATGTCCACTCTAATTATCTTCCTAAGTTAGTTGTAGACAATGTATACAGGCACCAGTATTTCCATGTCCCTGGGCACCATTAATTATAGTTAGTGTTTATTCTCGCTCAAAAAAAAAAAAAAAAACCTTTTGTTTAAGAAATTGTCTTTGTTGGTTTTGGTCTTTCATTTTCTGTCTGTGTATTTCTCAGAATGGAAAGAAAACTGGATAAATAATTATTTGAAATCTTTGATAGTTTCTCCAAATAATATTCTACAATACCCTTACTACGTAACCGGGAAGGTGAAGCAGCTACACAAACAATCATGAAGTGCATTCAGAGTAGGACCTGCCTAGATCTCATCAACATTCGGACTCATGTATAAGGCAACAGCGTTACGATAATTCCAATTATTTCTTCCTCCCAACGATTCCATGAAAACTGCTTAACTTAAATATGAAAATCAGGAAAAAAGCTATAAACTAATCTTACGTAGGAGGCGGGACTGGTTTACGTGCTGTTTAGAAAAAATACTACAACAGGTAGGCCTATTTATTAGATTCGTTGGAGAAGCTGTCCCCACCCATGTTTCATTTATTCAATTTGCCATCGAGTCACTGTGCCGGGACTTCTTGGAGATTTTTAATTATGTTACCTGCGCCCTCATTCCTGTTAGTTTTGTGTATTTTGCCGTTCATTTGGCTGTTCCATCCAACAGTCCAAATTATTTAAACAGCAAAAATTCATTTGCAAACACATTTCGCTTTCTGGCAATCGAGAGGTAGGCCTATCAAGGGCGTAGGAAACAGGGCGGGGGCTAGGAATTTAGCCAGTCAAAAATGTGGGGGCGGAAGTATGCTTCCGTCCTCCCAATTTTCATTGAAGAAATTCCCTTATTAGGCTTATTTGTACCCTAATATATAAACCTTTTTGGCGCTTGTTCTTCTGATTTATTCGATTATAATTCATAATACCTTGGTCCGATCCCGTGTCCGATTTTAGGTTCCCCAATTGTAATCATTTGAATTGGCCACACTTGGCCGTAAGATGTAGCATTACATTGTATACACCGACGTAGTGTATAACATGTGTGTATAACGTACAACATGCAGTTAGGTATGGAATCCCAAAAGGGCAATTTTGACACGTACTACTACTGATTTGACACGTACTGCTACTGATTTGACACGTACTACTACTGTTTTGACACGTACTACCACTGTTTTGACAGGTACTACTACTGTTTTGACACGTCCTACTACTGATTTGACACGTACTACTACTGTTTTGACACGTACTACTACTGATTTGACACGTACTACTACTGATTTGACACGTACTACTACTGATTTGACACGTACTACTACTGATTTGACACGTACTACTACTACTACTACTACTGATTTGACACGTACTACTATTGATTTGACACGTACTACTACTACACTGAGACGTACTACTACTAAACTGACACGTACTACTACTAATCTGACACCTACTACTACTGATTTGACACGTACTACTACTGTTTTGATACGTACCACTACTGTTTTGACACGTACAACTACTAAGCTCACTTCTACTGATTTCATGGTTGGTTGAAGAGACAGCTCTTACTGTCACATGATTATGTTTGTTTTATTTGTACGTGGTTTGTTATCTGTGTGTCCAAGGACCTAAGCAAAAAATAGGTTTGGGTTTTTCTGTTTCCTGTTTACATGTGTACAGGTCACTGTGTTAATTGAAACCTTAGATAATTATTACATGTGTAATAAGGAAAGTATTTTGGAACATTTAAGCAATTTTTCAGCCAATTTACTGTTTTTGTTTCGAGCATGAAGGAAAGTTTAATAAAGATGATCCAGAGGTAGGGGGAGGGGAAGGGAAGGGGAGGGAAGGGAAGGGGGGGGGGTGATTCCTACCCTCACACAGCTAAGCTGAAATTAACAACATTTAATAAGGTACGGGGAGGGAGTGACATTTTAATTTGTCGGGATATAGTACTAATGTAACGACTCATAATTTATTTAATCTCGTAACGGTTTAATTATTACTGATGTTTCTTTTCTAGCCATTTATTTATACTTTTTTTTTGAGTGGAAGGGGAAGAGGATGATGTTTTTTCCCCAGTTTTTATCGTGGCGATCTTCCCTGACCTCGCCCCTTAGAGGATTAAGCAAGATCTTTGCTGAAGTACACGAACAAATTCCGTTATTTGTCCGCGAAAGGTTTATCTTGGTCGGCGGATAAATGAATTTCGGGAAAATTAGTGTGATATTTTTAAATATACCGATATGAAGGGCGTAACCAGTTTGTTTTTTGGTGTGTGTGTGGGAGGGGAGGGAGGGGGGGGGGTGTTGTCTGCCAACTATATACGCTTTGCGCATTGGGCGTGGGTCTGGTGAGGTCCAGCTATGGAAGCTATGCGTTTTGGTGGACTAGAGAGTGCCTAAAACGTCTAATATTGTATTCGAGAACACGATATGTCAGCTTTAAGTACAACTACTGATAAAATCATATCGAAAATGATAAAAATTACTGTCAAGGAATACTCATTTAAAAAGGTTGGTACTTTTTTCTTTTCTTTTGTAATTATTTTGGGGGCGAGTATACGCTTTGCGTATTCGGCGTAGGGTCTAGGGCCCGCTGAAAGGCCCCTAGTGGGATACCGTGGGGGCGAAGCCCATGGAAGCCATGCGTTTTGGTGGACTAGAGGGTTCATGAACGTCTAATATTGTATTCGATCGCCCGATATGTCAGCTAAGTAAAAATATAAAATCATAGTGAAAATGATCAAAGTTACTGCAAAAGACTACTCATTTGCAAAGATCGGTCCTTTTTGTATTGCTTTTGGAAACAATTTTGGGACAAGTATTCGCTTTGCCGCATTCGGCGTGGGGTCTATGGTTCCATTGTAGGACCCCTAGTGGGATACCGTGGGAGCGAAGCCCATTATGCGTTTTGGTGGACTAGAGCGTGCACAAACGTCCGATATTATATTCGGTTGCCCGATCTTTCAGCTAAGTAAAAATATGAAATCAAATGGAATATGATAAAAATCACTGTCAAGGACTTACTCATTTGAAAATTTCGGTCCTTTTTCTTTCTCTTATTTTGGAAGGGGGGGGGGGTGGGAAGTGGGTGGCGAATTTTTTTGGGCGAGTATACGCTTTGCGCATTCGACGTGGAGTATATGGGCTCGCTGCGAGCCCCGGGTATAGGATCTAAGGGCGAATCATTCAAGGCACAATCGTACTTGTACGATGGAGCGCATAGCATAGGCATGGCAGCATGGTAAAGTTACATTTCATAGATAGCGCGTGCGGTAGAACGCCAAAGTGACGTAAATGACGGTTCTTGAAAGCAATTTCGGACAACTAGACGTCTTGCACTTGATATCTCTGGAGCTAAACCATAAAATGCTTCGTTTAAGAAATTGCAAAAATTCTTTGCATTATGCCCGATGAAATACATTCTTGATATTTTGCGCAAAAATGTATAAGTGTTAAAAAAAATATATATTTATTTTGAAAGCGAAAACAGTGCTCCCTTTAAGACTCTAAGACCTACACCTCCCAAAGAGCCCACATATTGTCATGTGTAGGTGCGTGTATTGCTTACCATAAAATTTGTTTTCATGACATTACTTACCCCCTTCCCCCTCCTTTCAGAAAAAAAAAATGAACTGAAGTGAACGCCCGGTGTATAAACATCAATTTCTGGAGAAGGAAAGTTTGCCCCATCGGACCCACGACAAACACATTTATCTAAAAGTGCAAAAAAAGGAAAATAATGATGTGCAATAAGTCATTTGATAGAAATATTTATATACATTTCGATAAGAATGGATGCTTAAATTTGAAACTTCAGGTATTATAAGGAGACAATTTTCTTTCATAAAGTGAACAGGTCTGTGTTTGAGAATTCAGCTATTATCCTCGCACCTTTTCATATTGATGGGGATTACCGTTAAGCAGGATGATCAGATGTTAGCAAACCATCTTCCCAAAACCATCTTTCCAAATTGTCAATATCATTTGCAGAAAATTGTTACATGGGCTTCGGAGGTTACATTTTTAATTTTATCATAACTTATGTATTATTAATAATGTAATCATTACAATCAAATTACAACGTTACAATGTGCATACGCTCATAAGTAAGAGTGTAGAAATTATTAAAACACTAGACTATTTTATATACTATTTTAATTTTTGCCGTGAGTCAAATCATTTATACCACTCCTTCCTCATGTTCAATATTTACATGGGAAACAACACAATTTGTACAGACATATTACTGTTACCTTTGGTCATAGGTTTAGGAAGAGAATGAGGGCCTTTAAGCGAATTTCCTGATTGTATACTTTGTACCCGGTTGTGAGGTGAAATTGGAAATTATTAATTTAGAATTGAGAAATGTGTTAAAATATTAATATTTTGGGGACAATTTCCTGAAAATTGGCAACACTTTCCGAAGACTGGCCAAAATTTCCCGAAAATTTGCTAAATTTTCGCTCAAATTGGCAAAATATTCCGAAAACCTGCCAAATATTTCCCTGAAATGAAGGAAAATCGTTTACAACGGATTTGAATTCGTAATAACGAATTTCAAATCCGTTATTGCGAATTTTATTTCCGTTATTACGGTCTTGAATTCGTAATGACGACTTTCAAATCCGTTATTACGACTTTCAAATCCGTTATCATGTTTTTACGGAATTCAATTCATCAGTTAACGAATTTGGCGTAATCACGAAGTTACAAAATCCGTTAATATAGATTACGAATTTGAATCCGTAATAACAAATTCAAATCCGCTATTACCCGATAATGAATTGACATAATTAATAACGAATTGAAATCCGTAATAATAACGAATGCAGAGGAGAGTGGCTGGAAATATACTAAAATGACAGCCATAATAGGCTTTCGTACCATTCCAATCGCATGCAGATTCCCGCAAAAAGATCAATTTCGTAGCATATAAGCAATAAGGGAGGGTCCTTCTAATATTACTTTTAGTTGTGGCTAAGCCTTCCTCTTGTATACCAATGGTAAATATTAAATTGGTATTAATAAAATATATAAGAACATATAGGAGGGGCTTGGTTAAGCATGGACGCAAGACAACATGTTCCCCAGTCCCCCCCCCTCCCAAACCCCTATGTTGGTATGTGATCAAAGTGTGTGTGTGGTATGTGGGTGGGTTTAGACCCACCAACTCATGACATTCCTATGTTTACACACCTTCAAAGCGATGCCACGCACAGACGCACACAACCGATGACGTCCTCGGTTGTTTTTAATTCTAAAAATGGCTGTTTTCAAAACTATTATGACTAAAACACTACTCTAGTTTAGTATTTTTGCATTTCGATACATGTGACCTCTTAGATAGGATAAGTTAAAAATACGAGTGTAAGCTAATTTCCTAATACCGCCATCCCATATGTGTGTTGTATATTGATCGGTCACCAGTTGTATAGGATTACATCAATTGTAGGGTCTACACATGTATGAGTGAGTGGTCACTGGTTATAGGATTATGAATACGTCACCAGTTGTAGGGTCTACACACGTATAGGTGGGTGGGTTTGTGTCATACAACATACTGTGCATTACAAAATATCCCAATCTTTCGTGTTCTGGTTAGGAAAGTATCCCAAACTGGTCGCTTGTACCATAAGTTTCAATGGGGCAGATAATTAGTTATATGCTACCTTGGTTGCCTGCTACCATGATTGCCTTGTACGGACTCTTAAAGTTAAAAAGAAAATCAAGCCATAGCTTGTGACACCGTTACGGGATTACATTGAGGGGGGGGGGTAAGAGGGGTAAGAGGGGGAGGGTAAGAGTGGGGGGGGGGGGTAAAAGGGCTCATCAGAGGGTTGTCAAGATGATGAAAAGTTTGATAAAGATTACATAACTTCGATTAGATAGTTCTGGCCCCTTTTCGTGGCTTTAAAGTGGGTATTCCAGTGTCATTCTGAGCTTCGCTCGTTGGGCGGGCATGTTGGCTTGTTTGTAGTAAGTCTGTGTAGGCCTAATAGTACTACAGTGCTGTTTGCATGAATATTAATGCACAGAGCGAAGTGTCAGAAATAAGGGTTTGTTCATGCCAGACCAACTGTTTTGCATGCGCCTCATTACGGGGAATATGCGATTGGAACTGCTATTGTCCGTCCATTGGAGGGGCGGGGGTGACGTAATGGGATGAGGACCACGCCTGGCCAAGTGAAGGTTGATTTAGGGTGATTGGTGTGTTGTTGGAAGTTGTAGGGCAGAAGTTGTATGTCCCGCATGGCATTCCACCATATATGTTACAGCTGATCTGATAGATCTACACTGGCTCCCTATTCGGCAACAAATTGATTTTAAAATCCTTGTCCTTGTGTACAAATCCATTCATGAACAAAGTCTCAGATACATCTCCAACATGCTTCAAATTCAAACTGGTTCTAAACAGCTTCGATCTACATCTACATCAGCACCCAGATTTATTGAACTCCGTACTCAACATACAATATTTGCCGATAGATCATTTTCATCTTATGCTCCTCGCACCTGGAACCTCCTGCCTAACTACACCAAGCTTGCCAATTCCTTTGCTATATTCAAAAAACTGTTAAAACACCATATTTTTCAAGTTGCCTACCATCGCTAACTGTTTTTTTTCTTCTTGTAAAGTTGTGCTTAATTACTTGTAAGCGCCTTAGCTGCTTAGTACAAAACTGTTTTGGTGTTTGGCGCTATATAAATGTGACTGATTGATTGATATCCTACATTGCATTCCACCTGTTTCACTGGCATCCCACATGTCCCACATGACATCCCACCCCATGTCCCAGATGGCATCCCACTTCATGTCCCACATGGCATTCCACCTCATGTCCCACATGGCATCCCATCCCATAGGCTCCCACATAGCATCCCACCCCATGTCCCACATGACATCCCATAGGCTCCATAAGAAGTCTCATCCTAGCTATTACTGTCCCTGATTGAGCATACTATGTATGAAAGTGTCAGTTCATATAATAACTTATATGCAAATGACTTGTTGAATAAGAAGAAAAAAATAATTATGCCTGACATAGCCCCTGGTGTATACCACATGGTATATATACCAAAATGTTTTGCATGTCCCCCATCCATGTCCCACATGGCAGCATGGCATCCTTCCCTACGTCCTTATGCAGTTACATCCTGTCACACTCAGCCAACATTTTTTTCAGTAATGCAGTGTGTGATAAAGTAGTCCCCCCAAATACCTTTTTCTGGAAATATTTTTGATCTGTTTTGTCATTTCATTTTTTAGTGTTTGGGGAAGAACTACTCCAAAATGCCGCTGATACTAGAGATGTCATGATATTGCTGTCTAAAGTAACAATTTTGGCTAAAGAGTACCTGTGGCAAAAGAATTGCAGGCACTCGTGAACAGTGGGCAAGTCTAAATCTTTTTCATCAAATGAACATACAGCAGACTGTTCTATCGCTGATAAAGAAAGCAATAACGGCAATGCATAAAGACAACCCATGATCAAGCTTGGTATTATTGGGCAGCTTTAACAGGAACCGTGTCGCTTTTCTCGAATCCATGGGTTGCCAAAACCTAGTCAATTTTGTCACATTCTCTAGATCCAATTCTACTTTGGATGCAGTTTATGTTATAGGAAGTCACTATAAAGCTATCAAACTTCATCCTATTGCTACATTTGATCACTTCAGTGTATGTGTTATGCCAAAATATACAGAAAAACATAGATCAAAAGAAAGAAAGTCAAAGCGTCTGGATAGAAATCTTAGTAATGACAGCATACAGAACTTACGTGGTATGTTGACCTCAACAGAATGGAATCTTTTTACAGTCTTGTGATTCTTTAAGTGAATTGACGGAAGTGGTTTCAAGCTATATTCAGTTTACAACTACTGTCTGTATTCCATCTAAATCCATACCCATTGGAAGATGATGAGGTTGCCTGCTGATGACAACATCAGACATTTAGAGACGAAGAAAAGAATTGCAATCGAGGCTGGAAACTCAAACTTAAGAAATAAGATACATAGGACCATCAATAAACACGTTCACAAGATTAGAAGTGATTATTTTAAAGACATAGCCTCTTCTTCGTCTTTCTGAGGCTTCATGAAATCCATCAGGAATCCAACTAATATACATGATGGGGAAGGCATATCTACAGATTTTGGCTGCGAATTGAGAGAACACTTTGGACGCTTTAATAATGCAGTAAATAAAGACATTACTCTTCATTTACCTGATACAACTATTGATACGATTCCTAAGATAGTACAGGAGGAAGTCAGGAAGCAATTTGGACGTGTAAAGCATGGTATTGCTTCAGGGTTTGATAATATCCCATGGTGATCAAGTACTGTTCAAATGAGTTAGCTGATATCTTTACTGTAATATATAACAAGAGTATCGACCAAAGTACCATTCCATCAGTCTGAAGGCTTGTCAAAACTTCACCTGTACCTAAAATAGGTGAACCTACTTCAGTGAATGATTACAGACCTGTTGCTATTTCAAGTATCGAGTTTAATTGCATGTTGAAAATACTGTTACCATATATAATGCAGTCTATAATTACAAGGGGTGATCAAAACCAATTTGCATACCAAAAAAATTGGTTTCGTGTACTGATGCCGTACTTACTCTTATCCATGGTGTAGTTTCAGGGCTAAATAAGAGAGATACAAGCGTTTCCAAAGTCTTGTTTCTTGATTTCTCCAGTGCCTTTAACACAGTTTTGCCAAATCGTCTAATCAGTGACTTAACCAATTTCATTGAAGAAAAATGGCTTATTTACTGGCTGGCAGACTTCCTACAAGGATGGTCTAGA
>JAIGNY010000823.1:15000-17500 GCA_020152595.1 Chiridota heheva | reverse complement strand
ATAAAGCAAGGATTTAAAAAAATACCCAAGTTGCCCTGTGATACATTAAATTCCAGAGATCGTTTCTATAACGCAGATCTAGAGTTATATAGATTTTAAATCGTGTTTTGATTGGTCGAAACACCATGGTACAATGTGCACTTACATTGATAGGTCAATCAGAATCGTTGTGGAATAAAATGTATGCCGCCACATTTTAATCACGATAGATGGCCTTTAAAAACTTGCATAAAAATGTACACATTGATGCATGAGATTGAAAACGCCGTAAAATGGTAAATTTGGATGAAATGTTTTGCTGCTTTCATGTGTTTTAATCAATTTTAACAATGATACCTTTAAGAAAGTTTGTATAACTGTCAATTGCTGTTTATCAACAAATAATTATGCAATTTGGGATTAGTAGCATATTTGACATGACAAGATAGATGTGAAATTTTAAAGAAAAAAACATGGCGATCAGTAGAGGCGCTAGGGGGATGGTGCATTGCTCTTGCAGTCTTGAGAATATGTTCCCTAAACTTTGTATCAATCGAATTATTTTGTTTGTTATTGACGATGCTCCTGTGGATAGGCACAGCCGCCCCTCTCTTGCCCCAGCAACTATTTATTAATACTGCCACTCTTTTAAAAGAAAAAATGCAAATGTCATATATCAGTCAGTGGTTAATATTTCTTTTTCTCTTTGAAAGACGTAATGAGGAATAATCTTTAGTACCCTTCCACAGTAATAAACAACCCTCAATGACCGGGGGAAGTCATGTGGGCACGTGGGGAATGTTTAAAGATTATTCTGGTAAATGTCAACCAAATTTCAGCAATAAAAGTTTTATTGAATGACTTATTTCTTGCATTTTCTAATTAGGTGAAAGATAGGCTGTATGGTTGCCCAAACGCACAAGCTATTTTCTGCTTAAAGAATGATTTTTTTCCAAACGTGAAGGCACTTCTTTCAAAAACCATCGGGCGTGACGCGCACATGATTTCAACATCTAACGAATTAAGAAATGTCCACAGACTGCCAGATTCCCAGGCTCTTTCAGTTTTTAAAATAACAATGAATTTAGACAGAAATGGCAAGGAAGGATTAGAACACATTGTAACTGTTTATGAACAAAAATTTGCCCTCCTTACAGAAGGACATCCCCACCCATATATTTTGATGGCCAAATGGCATCGGTAGATAGTGAATCCCTAGTGCAAAAGCGGCGCCATCGGGCTATGACAGTATGGGGGGAGGGGGGGGGGGGGAATTGTTTACTTTTTTTAATTTTTACTAAGAAAATAATGACACAAAATTTGATAAAAGTACCCTTTAAACTGTTAAAAGTAAAACTTCCCTGCAAATTATATTAAGATTGGCCCAACAGTACACATACCATAGTTTTTGGAAATGTGGTGGGTCAAATGAAGCGAGTGCTGGACCAAGTGGCTCACAGTTAAATATGTAAAAAGGGCCGTAACAGGTATATATGGGATCTTTCCGTCTACGATCCGGTGTAATGCCCTTTCAATTCTGCGCGTATTAACCGATTGAACGTGCTTGTAACATTGAACAACATAGTATGATCAATTATCAAGGATTGCACGTTAATAATATTCGTTTTATATCAATCTGTGTGTCTTTTCTATCTTGAAAATGCTGACGTAGTTTCCCGTTAGTCCTTTAACTCGACACGCACCAAAAAGTAAATAGATAAGCGACGATGGAGAACACAAGATTATAAAATACATTATTTTGATATCCGACCTGCCCAATATTTCGGTCATAATCACTTCCTTGATTTTCATTTGACTTCTGAGTTGGTCCAGAGGATTAAGAGAGGTGATTCAGTCATCTGGTCATTATTGTAGTTCAAAGACCGTTACTCCCATTTCTATCTATCATTAACCTCATTCCATTTAACTCTACTGCCTTCTTGCAGTCTGATATCATTGAAGTTGACTTGCACAAGGGAGGTGATTTCTTTTCAACATTGGGGAAAATGGGGGTGGGGACGAACCCAGACAAATCATTTGAGCCATTTAGGCTTTAGACCTATATAAGGCTTCATTTTTTAGAAGGCATAAGCAGGTCCGTAGCCAGGAATTGTTGAGAGGGATGAGGGGGAGGGGTCGGGGGGTCGTTTTTCGTACAAAAGGGCAAAAAAACCCATCGGGTGTTATTATTTTGTAGATTTCAAAAGAGCGCTTTTTTAACAAAAGGGGGTTCGTTCGCTGGAACGAACTCTCTGGCATAAGTATATTCGTCCTGCGCCCCCCCTCCCCTCCACCAACAAAATTAGTGGGGGGACATGGTGGGCAGGTGGGGTAATAGGTATATACAAATCACCTTTGATCATGATGTCCTTCTTGTTTATTTTATGCTTTTATGGACCTGAATCCGTTTCCCTCGTTAATGTGTGACGAATAGGATTGCGGGGTCGATTAGTTATGCTAGAAATGATTTAAAGTATACAATTTATGTTGTCGAAACTAATTTTAGGTACCTATATTGATT
>JAIGNY010000823.1:0-10000 GCA_020152595.1 Chiridota heheva | reverse complement strand
TACACGAACCCTGAGAGAGACAAGAAGTATCTTAATTAGAAAATAAAACGATCAAAATCATTTAAAGAAAAACAAACCTAGGAAGAATCCACACGGGCAGGCGTACTGGAACTTGTGGTTCGGACAAGAGCTTAAACCTTCCTACAAATTGTTATTTTCAAGTTTATGTTTACCTCCCCTCCCATCCCGCCCGTAAATATCAAAATAAAAAATAAAAAATAGATATATAATCTGCACGGTGAAATTTGACTGAAATATCAATCATGATTCGGAAAGGTTAGGATTATGATCAGTTGAAAAAATTGTTGAAACATAAATCAGAAAAATTAAAACAAAATTTAAGATCATGGAATAATCAGAAAATTTAGATACCTGATACCGAAAAATTAATCAACCAATTTTCCAACAAAGTCCTTTCCGAAGCTTGGTAGGTGAAATTTACCTCTATTATTATGCCACTTTCAACAGAAGTGTTAAAGACCAGGTCGGAGAGTGGGGTTTAATTTTGGCGAAGGCTTAGCTCTTTCCTGATGAGAGTATGACCCACTACGTCCGATCTGTATAAAGATATTTCCCCTTCCATCCAAGTAGCTGTAGTACTTTTATATTTCAACAATTCGAGACAGTGAAATGAATGTTTTGCTGAATATACTGGCGCGGAAAATGTGCACATCATGTTCAACGTATAATGTGCACGGCAAGATCAAAGCGGCAATGCTCAAACAAGCCTCCATATATACTTCACGTACAAGCGAAAAGTTATATTAACATTATATTTTTCACCAAACAAATTAATTCAAGAGGGCCATATACCCCCCGAGGGCTATATAACTACAGAGGGTCATATACTTTCAGAGGGCCATAAACCATAAGAGGGCCATATACCTCCAGATAGCCATGTACCTCGAGAAAGCCAAATACCTCGAGAGGGCCATATACCTCGAAAGGACCAAATACCTTCAGAGGTTCATACGCCTCGAGAGGGCCATATACCTCCAAAGGGTCATATAACTTCTAAGTGTCACATACCTCGAAAGAGCCATATACCCCCAGAAAGTCATATACCTTCAGAGGGTTATATACCTCTAGAGGGTCGTATACCTTCAGAGGGTCAAATACCACCCGAGAGCCATATACCTTCCGAGGGTCATATACCTCCAGGGGCCCGAGGACCATATACCTCCAAAGTGCAATATACCTCTAGATGGTTATAAACCTCGATAGGTTCATATTCCTGTAGAAAGCCATATACCTTGAGAGGGCGATATGGATACCTCCAGAGGGCCAAATATCTCCCGAGAACCATATAACTCCCAAGGGTCATACACCTCCGAAGTGCCATATATCTCCAGAGGGTCATGAACACACAGTAGGTCATATACCTCCAGAGGGCCATAAACCTCCAGAGGGCCATAAACCTCCAGAGGGCCATATACCTCCCGAGGGCTATATACACCAGCGGGCCATATACCTCCAGAGAGCTATGTACCACCGATGGCTATATACCTCGAGAGGGTAATATACCTCGAGAGGGCCATAAACCTTAAGAGGGTAATATACCTCGAGAAGGCCATAAACCCCAAGAATGCCATATACCTTCCGAGGGCTATATATTCCAAAGAGCAATATACCTCCAGAGGGCTATGTACCCCCGATGGCTATATACCTTCAGAGGGGCACATACCTCGAGAGGGCCATATACTTCCCGAGGGTCATATAACTCCCGAGGGTCATGTACCTCAAAACTGCCATATACTTCCAGAGGAGCATATAACTCAGGAGGGCCATACATCTCCAAAGTTCCATATATATCCATAGGGCCATAAACATACAGAGGGTCACATACCTCCAGAGGGCCATAAATCCCAGAAGGTCATATATCTCCCGAGAGTCATATAACTCCAGAGGGTCATAGACCTCGAGAGGGCCATATATTTTCAGACTGTCATATACCTCGAGATGGTCATATACCTCCAGAGGGTCATATACCTCCGAGGGTTATGGGCAATATACCTCCAGAGGGCAATATACCTCCAGAGGGCTATTTACCCCAATGGCTATATACCTCCAGAGGGCCATATACCTCGGGAGGGTCATATACCTGGAGAGGGCCATGTAGTTGAAGAGGGCAATTTACCTCGACAGATACCACGAGAGGGGCATATACTTTCCGAGGGCCATATAACTCCTGAGGACCATATACCTCAAAACTGTCATATACCTCCGGAGATCCATTAATCTCCAGAGGGTCATATCCGAGCAAACACTATGTTTTCTTAACATGAAAATTTTTGTTTCAAAATTGTGAAAATGTTATTATAATGTCATTATGTTTGATCTTAAAAATTGTTTTATTAGTTTTTAAAAGCATACAAATAATATGATGATAAAAATATTTTTTGCATAATATGACATGAAAAATGTTATAATAATGTTTTTACGGCCACACATTTTGATATTGTAAAAACATTATAGCACAAAATGTTCTAAAAACATTTTGTGTTTGCCGGAATATCTCCAGAGGGCTATAAACCTTCAGAGGGCCACATACCTCCAAAGGGTCATATATCTCCGAAGGGTCATACACCTCCAGAGGCCCACATATCTCGAGAAGGTCATATACGTCCAGAGGTCCATACACCTCGAGAGGGCCATATACCTTGAGAGGGCCATATACCTTCTGAGGTTCATATACCTCTAGAGGGTCGTATACCTCCAGAGGGTCAAATACCACCCGAGAGCCATATACCTTCCGAGGGTCATATACCTCCAGGGGCCTGAGGACCATATACCTCCAAAGTGCTATATACCTCCAGATGGTTATAAACCTCGATAGGTTCATATTCCTGTAGAAAGCCATATACCTTAAGAGGGCGATATGGATACCTCCAGAGGGCCAAATATCTCCCGAGAACCATATAACTCCCAAGGGTCATATACCTCCGAAGTGCCATATATCTCCAGAGGGTCATAAACACACAGTAGGTCATATACCTCCAGAGGGCCATAAACCTCCAAAGGCCCATATACCTCCCGAGGGTTATATACACCAGAGGGCCATATACCTCCAGAGAGCTATGTACCACCGATGGCTATATACCTCGAGAGGGTAATATACCTCGAGAGGGCCATAAACCCCAAGAGGGTAATATACCTCGAGAAGGCCATAAACCCCAAGAATGCCATATACCTCCCGAGGGCTATATATTCAAAAGAGCAATATACCTCCAGAGGGCTATGTACCCCCGATGGCTATATACCTTCAGAGGGGCACATACCTCGAGAGGGCCAAATACTTCCCGAGGGTCATATAACTCCCGAGGGTCATGTGCCTCAAAACTGCCATATACTTTCAGAGGGGCATATAACTCAGGAGGGCCATACATCTCCGAAGTTCCATATATACCCATGGGGCCATACACATACAGAGAGTCATATACCTCCAGAGGGCCATAAATCCCAGAAGGCCATATATCTCCCGAGGGTCATATAACTCCAGAGGGTCACAGACCTCGAGAAGGCCATATATTTCCAGACTGTCATATACCTCGAGAGGGTCATATACCTCCAGATGGTCATATACCTCCAAGGGTTATATACCCCAGAGGGCAATATACCTCCAGAGGGCAATATACCTCCAGAGGGCTATATACCCCAATGGCTATATACCTCCAGAGGGCCATATGCCTCGGAAGGGTCATATACCTGGAAAGGGCCATGTAGTTGAAGAGGGCAATCTACCTCGACAGGGCCATATACCTCGAGTGGGCCATATACTTTCCGAGGGCCATATAACTCCTGAGGACCATATACCTTAAAACTGTCATATACCTCCGGAGATCCATTTATCTCCTGGGGGTCATATCCGAGCAAACAAAATGTTTTCTTAACATGAAAATTTTTGTTTCAAAATTGTGAAAATGTTATTATAATGTCATTATGTTTGATCTTAAAAATTGTTTTATTAGTTTTTAAAACATAAAAATGATATTAAAATTAAAAACATTTTTTGCATAATATCACATGATAAATGTTATAATAATGTTTTTACGACCACACATTTTGATTTTTAAAAACATAGCACAAAATGTTCTAAAAAACATTTTGTGTTTGCCGGAATATCTCCAGAGGGCCATAAACCTTCAGAGGGCCACATACCTCCAAAGGGTCATATACCTCCAAAGGGTCATAGACCTCCAGAGGCCCACATATCTCGAGAAGGTCATATACTTCCAGAGGTTTATACACCTCCAGAGGGCCATATACCTCGAGAGGGCCATATACTTTCTGAGCTTCATATACCTTGAAAGAGCCATATATCTCCAGAGGGTCATATACCTACAGAGGGTCATATACCTGTAGTGGGTCGTATACCTGCAGAGGGCCAAATACCACCCGAAAGCCATATACCTTCCGAGGGTCATATACCTGCAGGGGCCCGAGGGCCATATACCTCAAAGTGACATGAACATCCAGAGGGCCATAAACCTTGAGAGGGTTATATACCTCGAGAGGGCCAAATACCTCGAGAGGGCCATATACCTTGTGAGGGCTATTAACCTCTATAGGGCCATATACTTCCCGAGGGCCATATAACACCCGAGGGCTATTTACCTAAAAAGTGCCATATACCTCCAAAGGCCAGATTCCTCCAGAGAGCCATATACCTCCAGAGGGTCATATACCTACAGAGGGCTATAAACCTCGAGAGAGTCATATACCTCGAGAGAGTCATATACCTTAAGAGGGCCATATACCTCCAGAGGGACATATATACTTCCCGAGGGCCATATAATTCCCGAGTGCCATATACCTCCAAAGTGCGATATATCTCCAGAGGGCCATAAACATACAGAGGGTCATATATCTCCAAGGGTTATAAACCCCCAGAGGGCCATATACCTCCAGAAGGCTATGTACTCCCAATGGATATATACCTCGAGAGGGTCATATACCTCGAGAGGGCCATATACCTCGAGAGGGCCATATACCTCCAGAGGGCCATATACCTCCAGAGGGCTATATACCCCTGATGGCTATATACCTCCAGAGGGACATATACTTCGAGAGGGTCATATACCTTCAGAGGGCTATACACTTCGACAGGGTAATATACCTCGAGAGGGCCATACACCTCGAGAGGGCCATATACTTCCTGAGGGCCATATACCTCCGAAGTGCCATACACCTCCAGAAGGCCATATGCCTCCAGAGGGCCATACACCTCGAGAGGGCCATATACCTCCAGAGGGCCATATACTCCAGAGGACTATGTACTCCCAATGGCTATATAGGCATCGAGAGGGTCATATACCTCGAGAGGGTCATATACCTCGAGAGGGCCATATACCTCCCGATGGTCATATACCTCCGAGACCCATATACCTCCAGAGGGCCACATACCTCCAGAGGGCCATACACCTCCAGAAGGCCATATATCTCCAAGGGCCATATACCTCCGAGGGCTATATACCCCCAGACGATTCATATACCTCCAGAGGGTCGTATACCCCTGATGGCCACATTACCTCCCTAGGGCCATATGTTTTCAGAGGGCCATATCCAAGCAAACACAATGTTTTCTGAACATGACATTTTTTGCCTTAAAATTGTGAAAATGTTGTTATAATGTCATTATGTTTGACTGTAAAAATGTTTTTTAAAATCATAAAAAACGATATAAAAATAAAAACATGTTTTGCATAATATGATACGAAAACTGTTATAATCATGCTTTTACGACCACACATTTTGTGTTTGCCGGGATTCCCCCAAAGGGCCATATACTTCCGAGGGCTATATACCCCCAGAGATTCATATACCTCCAGAGGGTCATATACCTTCGATGGCCACATTACCTCCTTAGGGCCATATACTTTCAGAGGGCCATATCCGAACATACACAATGTTTTCTCAACATGACATTTTTTGCTTTAAAATTGTGAAAATGTTGTTATAATGTCATTATGTTTGACCGTAAAAATGTTTTTTAAAATCATAAAAACGATATAAAAATACAAACATGCTTTGCATAATATGATACGAAAACTGTTATAATCATGTTTTTACGGCCACACATTTTGTGTTTGCCGGGATACCCCCAGAGGGCCATATACCTCCAGAGGGCCATATACCTCCAGAGGGCCATATACCTCCAGAGGGCCATATACCTCCAGAGGGCCATATACCTTTAGAGGGTCATATACCTCCAGAGGGTCATAGACCTCTAGAGGGCCATATACCTCCAGAGGGGGACATGTACCTCGAGAGACCGATATACCTCGAGAGAGAGAGAGAGTCATATACCTCGAGAGAGAGAGAGAGAGAGTCATATACCTCGAGAAACCATATACCTCCAGAGGGCCATATACCTCCAGAGGGCCATATACCTCCAGAGGGCCACATACCTCCAGAGTGTCCTATACCTCTAGAGGGACATATACCTCGAGAGAGAGAAAGAGAGAGAGAGAGACTCCAGAGGGCCATATTCCACCATGTTCCAACCCATTTTAAGGGAGTTTAAAACTATAGTAGAGTACGCAACTCTTGAAAATATGTTACGCTGCGTTTTCAATAGTTTGAATATTTATATGGTTGGGTTAGGGGTGTATATGTTGCTTCGCCTTTAAACCTTCACTGTAGAGATTTTCCCTCAGACCCTTTGGGATCTTCGCCTTCCACTCATTCTCCCTCTACCACTTCTTAGATGAGAGCAACGATCCCGGATTTGATTATCAATTACTACCTGAACACTTACCTCCTTTTTGAGATCAGCATGTCTGTAGGTATCACCCACGGTGTTAACTGGCACATATCTGTTGATATAAGGGTGGGATCCTGCAATGATATAGATGATCCAAATATGGAGGTACTACTGGTACAAAAATAACAACTTACTGGTCTTTTACTAGCATGGCTCACAATTCAAAGACAACTATCATTTTTGAGCAGGCTGCACTCCTTGGCGTAACCAGTGCACGCCAGGTAACTAGCAGGTAAAACAAGCTCCCTGGACGATATATTATGTAAAAGTAATTTTGGAAAATCTTCGTGTTTTTGAATGTTTATAAATGTTCATAGTATAGGCACACTAATCCCGTTTTAGTGCAGCTATGGCTCAGCACAAGTATTTGAAATGATCCAATAAGTTCATTAAAAAACAAATACAAGCAACTTTCTTCGCTAAAATTGTTGAAGTTGGATAAATAACCGCTGAAAGACATGAAAACATTTCCACATTATAATGCAATTACAAAAGATATGAATAAACACGATTATATCGACTAAATAGTGTGTTCCGATTTTTCATAGTCTTTTATAGGCCTGCCAAGATCTCACTATACGTGTTGCATAACAAATTAGAAAAGACTGGAAAGGAACAAAAAAAAACATAGACCACTTACTTTTGTACACAAAAAACATAATCAGCGGTGTTGATATTTCCACAAGTATTAGATAAATCAATGCAAATTTCAGTTCTTTGTATTGGCCCATCTGTACTAACGGTGTGAACCAAATTATTCTTCAAAATCGACATATTGGAAAAAGACAACACAGACAAAGCGGTACAGTTTTAATTGGTTAACTCGAACTTGATGTTTACTTTACTTGCCAATAAAATACAAAGTGCAGTAATTTGCTTGTTTATAAAACTTGTTTTTAAAGGTTATGGACAGACAAAGATGTTTTCCTCGGGAAACAGCATTATAAGCAGCATTCTAGAGCATTACAATATGAGCAGAACAGTATTTAAATGGCCACAATAGCACTTATAGGTTTTTAGGTACAACAAATCAAAGTTTGTACAAATTTTGATGTGTGAACAGGAATACAGCTTTTTTGTTTTATTGTATTTCGTTATTATATTTCTTTCCCTATTTCAAATATCTTATATTCTCAAATTGTATTCTACTGCTAAATCTGTGTCAAGGTTATAATAATATTCAAGTTCCTGTTCACTATAGTCAACTCTTCCCATTCAAAATATATGAAGGAACAACCAAAAAACAGTAACTTATCATGAGCAAAAGCTGTCCTATTCTAAGGTCACAAAATATTGAGAAATCTATGCTAATCAAAGATCTACGTTTGAAATGCTTTAGAAATGGACGATTCTTAACCGATTTGTATGGGTTGTTTCGCTGCTTGCATGATATTCTTAGTTTAAACAATTCAGTCTCATGTTGTTACTACACCTGTCCATCAATCTATAAAACATTTCAAGGAGCTTTCGGTTGAAAAGCAAAGACGCTCTTTTTTATCCTGATTCATGACACTTTTGAGATAATAGAGGTGTTTGTATTTTCTGATGCCAATGTCGCTGTAAAGCAATAAAGCATTTATTACGAATTATTACTGCTAATTTGAACATCCATATCAGTGATAATACTGTTACGTGCAACAAAATTGTATTAAAATTGCACCCTCACTTTCCAGAATTTTTACTTTGATTAACTCAACCTGCATATTTTACTTTAGGTACCATTAACAGAATATTCCCATGGTTTTTCGTCAAATGTATTTAAAAAAGCATACTTTTAGAGACAAATTGCTACAAAAATCAGGTTTATATCATATTCCGTTCAGGAGATATGGATTTTTAAAGATTTCCCAATTGCATTTAAAAGTTTTTGTTTAGTATGATGAATTCGTCTTTGATAAGTCATAGAGACAATTCCATTGCAAATGTTTATGTATTTCTTTGAACGTTAAGTGGTTGTTTCTGTATGATTAGAAACAATTTTCCAAAAGTTATTGAAGTAGGGTATATCTGGCAATGTATATAAATACTTAACTTTTATCAATTCATTTTTCTAGCAGGCTTTACTAACAAAAAAGGAGGATATAATTTAATGACATACATCAATTTTGTGGGAGAATGTGTTGCTGTGATGTCATACTGAGCCTTTTCCTATTCGTTTATTTGCATTTCTTGTGAACCTTCAAATTTGAATGTCTCCTGGTAGGAATCAAATATCAACATGATTTGTGTACTAAATTGTTTGTAAAAAAAAAATCTCTTTCTTTGGAAAGGTTACGAAAAAACATAGGAATATTCTTAAGTACAAAGTACATTGTTTGGCTTGTTATCATTTTTTAAAGGAGCTCTCGGCCCAGAGGTCAGGGCTTGGTTCTTTTCTGATTCATTGATATTTTTTAAGAAGAAAAAAAGAGGTATCATTTTTAAAGAAGGTGTCGCTGAAAAGAAATTCAGCATTCATTACGAATGATGGCAGTTGATTTGATCATTCATGTCAAAGTTTAATACCGATACGTGCAACAAAAGTGTATCAGAATATTCTCGAGATTCCAGAATAATACAATATCATATTTCGGCCGTTTTCAGTTTGGTTAACTCAACCTGGATATTAGGTACCATTAAAGTACAAAGTGCATTGTTTTGCTTGTTTATCAAAATGTTTTTTAAAGAACCTCTTATTCGAAAAGTTAAAGAGTTTTTCATTTTCCGGTTTGTGGAAATTTTGAGATAACAGCGATATCATTTTTAATGCAGGTGTCCTTAAAGGGAAATTTATTTGGATTACGGTTGATTTTAACATTCATATTAAAAGTGTATTGGATTGATTATGTTAGAGACTCCAGAATAATACACTCACATTTCGGCCGTTTTACTTTTGCTAACTCGACCTTACCGATAAAATTACAAAGCTACCGTGGCTCAGAAGAGACATTTCGAGATTTCGAGTTTTTTTGCTTCGACTTTTCGTTTCGAGAATTCGAGATTTCGATTTTTTCGTTTCGAGAATCCGAATTTTTTGTTTCGTATTTTCGAGATTTCGACATTATTTGCGGTGCTTCACTGCGTCTGTAACTTACTTATCGGAATGGTAGTTTTGAAGAAAACTCGAAATCTCGAAAACTCAAACCAAAAAAGTCGGAATCTCGAAAGGAAAAAACTTTTTAGAGAGTGTCACGTTATATATTTACGGTGGTTTCCTGGAGGCACATATGTACAACATCGGTGATAAAATTACCAAGG
>JAIGNY010000817.1:0-50769 GCA_020152595.1 Chiridota heheva | reverse complement strand
ATTTCATGTCATGTGAAATTCATGTCATGTGAAATTTCCTGTCATGTGAAATGTTATCATGTGAAATTTTGTCATGTGAAATTTCATGTCATGTGAAATTTCATGTCATGTGAAATTTGATGTCATGTGAAATTTCATATCATGATGTCATGTGAAATTTGATGTCATGTCAAATGTGTCATGTGAATTTCATGTCATGAAATTTCATGTCATGTGAAATTTCAATGTGAAATTCATACATGAAATTTCATATGACATGAGGTTTCACATGACATTGAATTTTCACATGACATTGAAATTTGACTTTTTGACATGACAAAATTTCACATGAACAAAATTCACATGACAATTTCACATTACAGGAAATTCACATGACAAAATTTCACAAAACAGGACATTTCACATGACATGAAATTTCACATGACAGAAAAATTCATATGACATGAAATTTCACATGACACACTTTCACATGACAAAATTTCACATGACAAATTTTCACATGACACGAAATTTCACATGACATGAAATTTTATATGACATAAATTTCACATGATATGAAATTTCACATGACATACAATTTCACGTGACAAACTTTTACATGACATGAAATTTCACATGACATGAATTTTCCAATGACAGGACATTTCACATGACATTAAATTTCACATGACAAACTTTCACATGACAAAATTTCACATGACAAAATTTCACATGACATGATATTTCTCAAGACATAAAGTTTCACATGACATGATATTTCTCAAGACAAAGTTTCACATGACATGAAATTTCTCATGACTAGAAATTTCAACATGAAATTTCTCATGACTAGAAATTTAACATGAGAGGAAATTTCACTACACATGAAATTTCACATGACAAAATTTCACATGACATAATTTCACATGACATGAAATTTTATATGACAGGAAATTTCACATGACATGAAATTTCACATGACAAACTTTCACATGACAAAAATTCACATGACAAAATTTCACATGACCCAATTTCACATGACAGGAAATTTTGTATGACAGGAAATTTCACATTACATGAAATTTCAAATGACAAACTTTCACATGACACAATTTTACATGACAAAATTTCACATGACATGAAATTTCACATGACAGGACATTTTACATGACATGAAATTTCACATGACATGAAATTTCACATGACATGAAATTTCACATGACAGGACATTTCACATGTTATACAATTTCACATGACAAAATTTCACATGACATGAAGTTTCAAATGACAGAAAATTTCACATGACATAACATTTCACATGACATACAATTTCACATGATATGAAATTTCACATGACATACAATTTCACGTGACAAACTTTCACATGACAAAATTTCACATGACAAAAGTTCACATGACACATTTCACATGACATGAAATTTTATAACAGGAAATTTAACATGACATGAAATTTTACATGACATGAAATTTCCCATGACAGGACATTTCACATGACATGAAATTTCACATGACAAAATTTCACATGACAAAATTTCACATGAAATTTTTTCACATGACATGACATTTTTAAGACAAAATTTCACATGACATAAAATTTCACATGACATGAAATTTAACATGACAGGAAATTTCACTACACATAATTTGACATGACAAAATTTCACATGACATAATTTCACATGACAGGAAATTTAACATGACATGAAATCTCACATGACATGAAATTTCACATGACAGGACATTTTACATGACATGTAATTTCACATGACAAACTTTCACATGACATAATTTCACATGACAGGAGGTTCACATGACATGAAATTTCACATGACATACAATTTTACATGATATGAAATTTCACATGAAACAATTTAACATAACAAAATTTCACATGACAAACTTTCACATGACAAAATTTCACATGACAAAATTTCACATGACACGAAATTTCACATGACATGGAATTTTATGACATGAAATTTCACATGACATGAAATTTTACATGACATGAAATTTCACATGACATGAAATTTCACATGACATGAAATTTCACATGACAGGAGGTTTCACATGACATTGAATTTTACATGACAAACTTTCACCTGACAAAATTTCACATGAACAAAATTCACATGACAATTTCACATTACAGGAAATTCACATGACAAAATTTCACAAAACAGGACATTTCACATGACATGAAATTTCACATGACAGAAAAATTCATATGACATGAAATTTCACATGAAGTGTCTAGCGGCATCATGTAGTCAACACCGCCCAAAAATCTGCTCCTGGTTTTTTCAACTTTACTCGTTTTTCCAAGGTGTATTGCAGATTCTGACATATTACATATGGATTATACATATACTAGTAACTTTTCTGCACCTTTTTAATTTAATAATGTCATCATTCGCCGATAAACTTGAAACGAATTTGTCAACCTATAATTTAAGAAACCGCATAGTGCTTAGTAGTACCTCTACAAATTACGATAGCTCCCAGAGACGTGTTACGCAACAAGAAAAGGAAGAATCTTCCGTAACAATGGAAGTGAAGCTTGACTGCATTTTAGAACAATTAAAAAACCTTCAAACCCTACCCTCTCAAATAAGTACCCTTAACGATAGACTTTCTGTAATGGAAGCTGACATTAAAAAGATTAGCTCAGCTTGCAAAGATTTAGCCGAGTCGGTTGAATTTCTAGACGATGAAGTTTCAACGATAAAGGGAAAATTGGTTAAGAAAGTCGAAACAAGCGAAATGGATTCTGTTAGAGGGGATTTTGAGACTTTTAAGAAAACTGTTCTTAGAAAAGTCGATGACTTGGAAAACAGATCCCGTCGTAATAATCTGATATTCCACGGGGTACCTGAAAATAACCATACAGGTGATACCCGTGATTTGGAAACTGTGATTAAATTTGATATTATCCGGGACTTGATGGGTATTGACCCATCTGTAATACAAATTGAGCGAGCACACAGAACCCCAGGCCGTGTAATTGGCCCCCAGATAGCCTCAGAGGTGACGTCCAGAAAACCGAGACCAATACATGTTCGATTCTTGCGCTATACTGACCGCGACCATATTCTACGTTCTGCCCCGGCTAAACTGAAAGGAAATAAATACAAAGATAAACCAATCTTTATCTCTGATGATGTCTTCCCTGGGGTGCGTGAGATCAGAAAGGGATTCAGAGCAAGGCTCCCAGAGCTTAAACAGCAACCCGGTATTAAACACGCCTACGTTTCATGGTCTGTGCCTGCTAGTATTGTGGTCTTGAAAAATGACGGTTCCCGACAATTCATCCGTGAGTAACCTGAGCATACATGACAGAAATGACGGCTTCCTTTTTCAGTTCTTGTATCAAATATAGCAACGAACCGAGGATATTTTGTTTCAGTGAATTAAATATTTTGAGATTTGTGCAGCTGTTATTTCCACAATTAAGAATAATCATTATTATACAAGTTCTTCGTGACAAATTTAAATATGAAGTTTTAACAATGCGAGTTTCCGCTGAAGATATTAAACAAGCCAGAATTTCGAACTATTTGTGGTATTTTGTGTCATTTAAAAGAAATTATTTTCTTTCTACTCCACTCAAGTTGCCAAGATGACTACTTTTTCTTTTTTACACCAATGAGAATTTTTATACCAGTCTACCAGTGAGTGACGTTTTTTACAGTTATGACTTTTGTGTGGAACATTATGAGCGCTACACAATTTATGTTTTCTGTTCAGTGTATTTTTGTTAACAAAAAAAAAACCTTCTTCCTCAAATTTATGTATTCTCGGAATGAACATTTCGTATTCTTTATTGAAACCTATATGGTTTTACTTATACCACAAAGCACCCAATTTAATTGTTTTGTTACCAAATGATTAAGAAAAAGAATTTGATAATTTCTTCCTTTAATTGCGGGGGGTTAGGGGACAAGAATAAACGATTGGACGTTTTTGATTTTCTGAAGCGTAACAGACAGAGCAATATCTATTGTCTGCAGGATGTTCACTGGGAGAGTGGTATTGTTGATCATATTAAACGAGAATGGGGCTCTGAATGTTTTATATCTAGTGGCTCCAGTAATTCTCGTGGGGTGGCTATTTTACTTAATAATAATTTTTCTCATGAGGTTACCGATGTTGTAAGTGACACAGAGGGTAACTTTATTGCTTTGAGCCTAAAGCTAAATAATTACCATATTTCACTTATTTCTATATACGGTCCCAATAGCGATACGCCCTCTTTCTATGATAAAATCAGTGACCTGATTACCGAGATGAATAACCCTTATTGTCTAGTAGTAGGTGATTGGAATTTGACTTTATGTCAAGATCTCGATAATTTTAATTACATCCATGAAAACAATCCAAAAAGTAAAAGTTCTGTACATAATCTTATTGAGTGCCACGACCTGGTGGATGCGTGGCGTGTGCAACACCCTGTTGACAGGCATTTTACCTGGCGTCAAAAAAACCCTTTTAAGCAGGCTCGACTATATTTTTTTCTTCTATCCTCTGGTTTAATGAATTTGGTTGTAGATTCCTCCATTTTAACTGCATATAGGTCCGACCATTCCCTTGTTCAATGCAGTTTCAATTTTGATAATGTTGAAGTCGGTCGTGGCTTCTGGAAATGTAATAATTCCCTGCTTCGTGACAAGTATTACGTCAACATGATTACACAGGTTATTAATGACACTATTGCTGAGTACGCATGCTCACCCTACGATAAAGCTCATATTTGTAACATGAATTCCAATGATATTCAATTTGTTATCAATGACCAATTATTCTTTGAAACTCTACTTTGTAATGTTCGTGGTAAAAGTATTTCATATGCTTCATATGTCAAAAGGTCTACTTTAATTAGAGAAAAGTTCCTTATTGATGAGATTGATTGGATGGATAAAAATGTATCCAAGAATGGATGGGTTATTAATTATATGGATGATCTTAACAAGGAATTAGAAAATATTAGAAATGAAAGAGTAAAAGGTATGTTATTACGGGGTCGTGCTAATTTTCTTGAGCATGATGAAAAACCATCAAAGTTTTTTCTTAATTTGGAGAAGAAAAAACAAGCTGATAAGTTGATTTCTCATTTGACGAATGACCGCCTTGGTACTATACACGATCCCGTAATTATTAGAAATGAAGTTTTTGATTTTTATGATAAGCTTTATAGTTGCCAGGACAATGATATTAATAATGTTGATATTTCTGGGTTACTTTATGATAACCATGTCTTATCAACAGATGATGCTCGTAGTTTAGAAGGCCCAATTCTTTATTCTGAAGTGTATAATAGTTTGAAATTTATGAAGAATGATAAATCACCGGGTCCTGACGGTTTTACCGTTGAGTTCTTTAAGTTCTTTTGGAAGAATTTAGGAGTTTTTAGTGAGATCCTTGAACTACGGTTATAGTAACTCACTTTTGTCAGTTACACAGAGGCATGGTAGTATTACTCTAGTCCCTAAGAAGGATAAACCAAGAGATAAACTTAAAAACTGGAGACCCATTTCTCTTCTTAATATTTCTTACAAGGTCGCGTCTTCAGCCATTGCTAATCGTATTAAAAGGGTTCTTTATAAACTAATTTCTCCGGAGCAAAATGGGTTTTGAAGGGCAGATACATTGGCGAATGCATTCGTACAATTTATGACACTATGCATAGCTTAGATGAATACAATTTACCTGGCATCTTGTTTGCCATTGACTTTGAAAAGGCATTTGATAGTGTCTCTCATAAGTTTATCTTGAATACCCTTCACGCTTTCAATTTTGGCCCTTCTATCATTAAATGGTTAAACACCTTTTATAATGGGGGTTTCTCCTCAGTCCTTGTCAATGGCCACCCTACGGACACTTTTCAAATTTCAAGGGGTTGTCGACAAGGCGATCCTCTATCCCCGTATATCTTTTTGCTTTGTGCTCAAGTTTTAAATTCTTTAGTCAATAACAATGCCTCTATCAATGGTATTTGCTTGGGTGATTTTGAATGTAAACTAACACAATATGCTGATGACACTACTTTTTAATTTGATGGTTCAAACACATCTTTCTGTGGTATTATTGACACTCTTTTATTCTTCAGTAAGATATCTGGGTTAAAGATCAACCTTGAAAAATGTCTGCTTGTAGGTATTGGTTCTCTTAAGAATAGGTGTAATTTTTTCAATGATGATTTTGATATTCCTTGGATCCAGGGAGGTAACTTTGGTTTGTTAGGTATTTTATTTAATGTGGACTTAAATCTCATGATTGACAGCAATTATGCTAATGCTGCATCTAAAATGGATAAGATTATGTGTACCTGGTCTAAACGATATTGCACCACGTTGGGTAAAATTACTGTTCTTAAATCTCTGGTCTTACCTCATTTAAATTATCCTTTGTTGACTCTACCGTCCCCAAGTGATGACTACTTGTCCAAGCTTAATTCCGCCTTCTTTAAATTTGTTTGGAATAAAAAGCCCGATCGAGTAAGCCGGAACCAGATTATACAGGAATATTCCTCTGGTGGTCTCAAGATGACTAATGTTCGCCACCATGCTACTGCTCTAAAAGCTTCGTATATAAAACGTATTCTTAAAGCTGATGGTAGCATGAATTTGAATTATTTGCGTACTTATGGTTTTGATTATAACAAGTGGTTTAATTCAGGTGACGTATATATCAAAACTTTTATTTCTGGAATGTCAAATAATTTTTGGAGAGATGTCTTCAAATGTTTTTGCAATTCATGGCAAGTAATTAGTTATACAAATAATGACATGGAACTTGTTCTGAGTCAACCATTATGGCATAATACCAAAATTCAAATTGGTAATGTTCCAGTTTTCTACAGACATTGGTTTAGTAAAGGTGTTACTATTGTGAACGATCTATTGAATGATGATGGCTCTTTTCTTTCATACGAAGATTTTATTCATACTTTTAATATTAATGCAAATTTTTGGAGTACTACAGTGTCATCAGCTCTTTGAAACATTCTTGGGGTAATATTATTAAGGCAAACAAGAAACTTTGTTCACCGGTCGACAACCATTATCATGTTATGCTTTTAAAGGGTGATTTAGAATGTAAAGCAATTTATTGTACCCTTATTAAGGATGTTAGGTTTACCAATAAAGCTCGTACTAAGTGGGAGAATGTTCTTAAATCCACTTTTCTTGATGACAAGTGGAGACTTTTCTGTTCCATCCCTTTTGATTGCAGCAATGATACCAAGATTAGATGGTTTCAGTATAAAATCCTCAATTGTTTCTTTCCAACTAATCTTTTGCTAAATAAGATTGGGATAATTGATAATCCGCTTTGTTCATTTTGTTCAAGTAACACCGAATCAATTGTTCACTTATTTTATCATTGTAAATTTGTGCAACCCTTGTGGATTTATCTCAACAATGCCCTTAAAAATGGTCGTATAAATATTTCACTGTTAGACCCAGAAACTATCTTGCTTGGTACAAATCACGATAAACTGCTTAATTTGATTATTATTCTTTCATGTAAATTTCATGTCATGTAAAATTTCCTGTCATAAAATTTCATGTCATGTGAAATGTCGTGTCATGTGAAAGTTTGTCATGTGAAATTTCATGTCATGTGAAATTTTGTCATGTGAAATTTCCTTTCAAATTTCATGTCATGTGAAATTTCATGTCATGTGAAATTTCATGTCATGTGTCAAAATTTCATGTGAAATTTCATCATGAAATTTCATGTCATGTGAAATTTCATGTCATGTGAAGTTTCCTGTCATGTGAAATTATGTCATGTGAAATTTTGTCATGTAAAATTTCATGTCATGTGAAATTTCCTGTCATGTTAAATTTCATGAAATTTCATGTCATGTCATGTGAAATTTCATGTGAAATGTCATGTGAAATTTTGTCATGTGAAATTTCATGTCATGTGAAATTCATGTCATGTCATGTGAAATTTCATGTCATGTGAAATTTCTCATGTTAAATTTCTAGTCATGAGAAATTTTATGTCATGTGAAATTTTGTCATGTGAAATTTTCATGTCATGTGAAATTTTGTCATGTGAAATTTTGTCATGTGAAATGTTGTCATGTGAAATTTCATATCATGTGAAATGTCATGTCATAGTGAAAATTTCATGTCATGTGAAATTTCATGTCATGTAAAATTTGTCATGTGAAATTTCATGTCATGTGAAATTTCATGTCATGTGAAATTTCATGTCATGTAAAATTTCATGTCATGTGAAATTTCATCATGTGAAATTTCATGTCATGTGAAATTTGTCATGTGAAATTTTGTCATGTGAAATTTCATGTCATGTGAAATTTTGTCATGTGAAATTTCATGTCATTGAAAATTTTGTCATGTCATGTGAAATTTTCATGTCATGTGAAATGTCCTGTCATGTGAAATTTTGTCATGTGAAATTTTGTCATGTGAAATTTTGTCATGTCATGTGAAATTTTCATGTCATGTGAAATTTTGTCATGTCATGTTTTTGTCATGTGAAATTTTGTCATGTGAAATTTCATGTCATGTGAAATTTCATGTCATGTGAAATTTCATGTCATGTGAAATTTCATGTCATGTGAAATTTCATGTCATGTGAAATTTCATGTCATGTGAAATTTGTCATGTGAAATTTCATGTCATGTGAAATTTGTCATGTGAAATTTCATGTCATGAAATTTTGTCATGTGAAATTGTCATGTGAAATTCATGTCATGTGAAATTTTGTCATGTGAAATTTTGTGTCATGTGAAATTTTGTGTCATGTGAAATGTCATGTCATGTGAAATTTCATGTCATGTGAAATTTCATGTCATGTGAAATTTCATGTCATGTGAAATTTTGTCATGTGAAATTTTGTCATGTGAAATTTTGTTATGTGAAATTTTGTCATGTGAAAATTTCCTGTCATGTGTCAAAATTTCATGTCATGTGAAATTTCATGTCATGTGAAATTTCATGTCATGTGAAATTTCATGTCATGTGAAATTTTGTTTTGTCATGTCAAAATTTCATGTCATGTGAATTTCATGTCATGTAAAATTTCATGTCATGTGAAATTTCATGTCATGTGAAATTTTGTCATATGAAATTTCATGTCATGTGAAATTCATGTCATGTGAAATTTCCTGTCATGTGAATTTTTATGTCATGTGAAATTTTGTCATGTGAAATTTTGTCATATGAAATGTCATGTCATGTGAATTTTCATGTCATGTGACATGTCATGTCATGTGAAATTTCATGTCATGTGAAATTTTATGCCATGTGAAATTTCATGTCATGTGAATTTTTGTCATGTGAATTTTTGTCATGTGAAATTTTGTCATGTGAAATTTAGTCATGTGAAATGTCATGTCATGTGAAATTTTATGTCATGTGAAATGTCATGTCATGTGAAATTTCATGTCATGTGTCAAAAATTTCATGTCATGTGAAATTTTGTCATGTTTTGTCATGTGAAATTTCATGTCATGTGAAATTTCATGTCAAATTTCATGTCATGAAATTTCCTGTCATGTGAAATTTCATGTCATGTGAAATTTTGTCATGTGAAATCATGTCATGAAATTTCATGTCATGTGAAATTTCATGTCATGTGAAATTCATGTCATGTGAAATTTCATGTCATGTGAAATTTCCTGTCATGTGAAATTTCATGTCATGTGAAATTTTCATGTCATGTGAAATTTCATGTCATGTGTGAAATTTCATGTCATGTGAAATTTCATGTCATGTGAAATTTCATGTCATGTGAAATTTGTCATGTGAAATTTCATGTCATGTGAAATTTCATGTCATGTTCATGTGAAATTTCATGTCATGTGAAATTTCATGTCATGTGAAATTTTATGTCATGTGAAATTTCATGTCATGTGAAATTTCATGTCATGTGAAATTTCATGTCATGTGAAATTTCATGTCATGTGAAATTTTGTCATGTGAAATTTTGTCATGTGAAATTTTCATGTGAAATTTTATGTCATGTGAAATTACCTGTCATATGGAATTTTACGTCATGTAATAATTCCTGTTATGTGAAATTTCCTTTCATGGTAAATTTCATGTCATGTGAAATTCTGTCATGTGAAAATTCCTGTCATGTGAAATTTCCTGTCATGTGAAATTTCCTGTCATGTGAAATTTCATGTCATGTGAAATTTCCTGTCATGTGAAATTTCCTGTCATGTGAAATTTCCTGTCATGTGAAATTTTATGTCATGTGAAATTTTGTCATGTGAAATGTCATGTCATGTGAAATGTCATGTCATGTGAAATTTCCTGTCATGTGAAATTTCATGTCATGTGAAATTTCATGTCATAAGAAATTTCATGTCAAATTTCATGTCATGTGAAATTTCATGTCATGTGAAATTTCATGTCATGTGAAATTTTATGTCATGTGAAATTTCATGTCATGTGAAATTTCATGTCATGAAATTTCATGTCATGTGAAATTTCCTGTCATGTGAAATTTCCTGTCATGTGAAATTTCATGTCATGTGAAATTTCATGTCAAATTTTGTCATGTGAAATTTTGTCATGTGAAATTTCATGTCATGTGAAATTTTGTCATGTGAAATTTCATGTCATGAAATTTCATGTCATGTGAAATTTCATGTCATGTGAAATTTCATGTCATGTTTCATGTCATGTGAAATTCATGTCATGTGAAATTTCATGTCAATTTGAAATGTTTTCATGTCATGTCATGTGAAATTTCATGTCATGTGAAATTTCATGTCATGTGAAATTTCATGTCATGTGAAATTTTTTGTCATGTGAAATTTCATGTCATGTGAAATTTCATGTCATGTGAAATTTCATGTCATGTGAAATTTCATGTCATGTGAAATTTGAAATGTCATGTGAAAAATTTCATGTCATGTGAAATTTTGTCATGTGAAATTTTGTCATGTGAAATTTCATGTCATGTGAAATTTCATCATGTGAAATTTCATGTCATGTGAAATTTCATGTCATGTGAAATTTTGTCATGTGAAATTTCATGTGTCATGTGAAATTTCATGTCATGTGAAATTTCATGTCATGTGAAATTTCATGTCATGTGAAATTTCATGCCATGTGAAATTTTGTCATGTGAAATTTTTGTCATGTGAAATTTTGTCATGTGAAATTTCATGTCATGTGAAATTTCATGTCATGTGAAATTTTCATGTCATGTGAAATTTTTGTCATGTAAAATTTTCATGTCATGTGAAATTTCATGTCATGTGAAAATTTCATGTCATGTGAAATTTCATCATGTGAAATTTCATGTCATGTGAATTTTTGTCATGTGAAATTTTGTCATGTGAAATTTTATGTCATGTGAAATGTCATGTCATGTGAAATTTTCATGTCATGTGAAATGTCATGTCATGTGAAATTTCATGTCATGTGAAATTTCATGTCATGTGAAATTTCATGTCATGTGAAATTTCATGTCATGTGAAATTTCATGTCATGTGAAATTTTGTCATGTGAAATTTCATGTCATGTGAAATTTTGTCATGTGAAATGTCATGTCATGTGAAATTTCATGTCATGTGAAATTTCATGTCATGTGAAATTTCATGTGAAATGTGTCATGAAATTTCATGTCATGTGAATTTCATGTCATGTGAAATTTACTGTATGTGAAATGTCATGTCATGTGAAATTTCATGTCATGTGAAATTTCGTCATGAAATTTCATGTCATGTGAAATTTCATGTCATGTGAAATTTCCTGTCATGTGAAATTTCATGTCGTGAAATTTTGTCATGTGAAATTTTGTCATGTGAATTTTGTCATGTGAAATTTTGTCATGTGAATTTCCATGTCATGTGAAATTTCATGTCATGTGAAATTTCATGTCATGTGAAATTTCATGTCATGTGAAATTTTTGTCATGTGAAATTTCATGTCATGTGAAATTTCATGTCATGTGAAATTTCATGTCATGTGAAATTTCATGTTATGTGAAATTTCATGTCATGTGAAATTTCATGTCATGTGAAATTTCATGTCATGTGAAATTTCATGTCATGTGAAATTTCATGTCATGTGAAATTTTCTGTCATGTGAAATTTCATGTCATGTGAAATTTCATGTCATGTGAAATTTCCTGTCATGTGAAATTTCATGTCATGTGAAATTTAATGTCATGTGAAATTTAATGTCATGTGAAATTTCATGTCATGTGAAATTTCATGTCATGTGAAATTTCATGTCATGTGAAATTTCATGTCATGTGAAATTTTGTCATGTGAAATTTCATGTCATGTGAAATTTCATGTCATGTGAAATTTCCTGTCATGTGAAATTCTGTGTCATGTGAAATTTTTTGTCATGTGAAATTTTCATGTCATGTGAAATTTTGTCATGTGAAATTTCATGTCATGTCATGAAATTTTGTCATGTCATGTGAAATTTCATGTCATGTGAAATTTCATGTCATGTGAAATTTCATGTCAAATGTGTCATGTGAAATTTCATGTCATGTGAAAATTTGTGTCATGTGAAATTTCATGTCATGTGAAATTTCATGTCATGTGAAATTTCATGTCATGTGAAATTTCATGTCATGTCAATTTCATGTCATGTGAAATTTTGTCATGTGAAATTTTGTCATGTGAAATTTCATGTCATGTGAAATTTCATGTCATGTCAAAAATTTCATGTCATGTGAAATTTCATGTCATGTGAAATTTCATGTCATGTCATGAAATTTCATGTCATGTGAAATTTTTGTCATGTAAAATTTCATGTCATGTGAAATTTTGTCATGTGAAATTTTGTCATGTGAAATTTCATGTCATGTGAAATGTCATGTCATGTGAAATTTCATGTCATGTGAAATTTCATGTCATGTGAACTTTTCTATGTGAAATTTTCATGTGAATTTTGTCATGTGAAATTTTGTCATGTGAATTTTCATGTCATGTGAAATTTTGTCATGTGAAATTTCATGTCATTTCATGTCATGAAATTTCATGTCATGTGAAATTTCATGTCATGTGAAATTTTATTTCATGTGAAATTTCATGTCATGTGAAATTTCATGTGAAATTTTATGCCATGTGAAATTTCATGTCAGGTGAAAATTTGTCATGTGAAATTTCATGTCATGTGAAATTTCATGGCATGTGAAATTGTCATGTGAAATTTTGTTTCATGTGAAAAATTTCATGTCATGTGAAATTTCATGTCATGTAAAATGTCATGTCATGTGAAATTTCATGTCATGTGAAATTTCATGTCATGTGAAATTTCCTGTCATGTGAAATTTAATGTCATGTGAAATTTCCTGTCATGTGAAATTCATGTCATGTGAAATTTCATGTCATGTGAAATTTCATGTCATGTGAAATTTGTCATGTCATGTGAAATTTCATGTCATGTGAAATTTCATGTCATGTGAAATTTCATGTCATGTGAAATTTCATGTCATGTGAAATTTTCATGTGAAATTTCATGTCATGTGAAATTTCATGTCATGTGAAGTTTCATTGTCATGTGAAATTTTGTCATGTGAAATTTCATGTTATGTGAAATTTCCTGTCATGTGAAATTTCATGTCATGTGAAATTTCATGTCATGTGAAATTTCATGTCATGTGAAATTTCATGTCATGTGAAATTTCATGTCATGTGAAATTTCATGTCATGTTTCATGTCATGTGAAAAATTCATGTCATGTGAAATTTCATGTCATGTGAAATTTCAAATGTCATGTGAAAATTTCATGTCATGTGAAATTTCATGTCATGTGAAATTTGTCATGTTTTGTCATGTGAAATTTTTGTCATGTGAAATTTCATGTCATGTGAAATTTTGTCATGTGAAATTTCATGTCATGTGAAATTTCATGTCATGTGAAATTTTGTCATGTGAAATTTTATGTCATGTGAAATTTCATGTCATGTGAAATTTTGTCATGTGAAATTTGTCATGAAAATTTTGTCATGTGAAATTTCATGTCATGTCATGTGAAATTTCCTGTCATGTGAAATTTCATGTCATGTGAAATTTCATGTCATGTGAAATTTGTCATGTGAAATTTGTCATGTGAAATCATGTGAAATTTTGTCATGTGATTTTTGTCATGTGAAATTTCCTGTCATGTGAAATTTCATGTCATGTGAAATTTTATGTTGTGAAATGTTGTCATGTGAAATTTTATGTCTTGTGAAATGTTGTCATGTGAAATTTCATGTCATGTCAAATCTTATGCCATGTGAAATGTCATGTCATGTGAAATGTCATGTCATGTGAAATTTTGTCATGTCATGTGAAATTTCATGTGAAATTTTGTCATGTGAAATTTCATGTCATGTGAAATTTCATGTCATGTGAAATTTTGTCATGTGAAATTTGTCATGTGAAAAATTTCATGTCATGTGAAATTTCATGTCATGTGAAATTTCATGTCATGTGAAATTTCATGTCATGTGAAATTTCATGTCATGTGAAATTTTGTCATGTCATGAAAATTTCATGTCATGTGAAAATTCATGTCATGTGAAATTTCATGTCATGTGAAATTTCATGTCATGTGAAATTTTGTCATGTGAAATTTTGTCATGTGAAATTTCATGTCATGTGAAATTTCATGTCATGTGAAATTTCATGTCATAAAATTTCATGTCATGTGAAATTTCATGTCATGTGAAAATTTTGTCATGTGAAATTTTGTCATTTCATGTCATGTGAAATTCATGTCATGTGAAATTTCATGTCATGTGAAATTTCATGTCATGTGAAATTTCATGTCATGTGAAATTTCATGTCATGTGAAATTTCATGTCATGTGAAATTTCATCATCATGTGAAATTTCATGTCATGTGAAATTTCATGTCATGTGAAATTTCATGTCAATTTCATGTCATGTGAAATTTCATGTCATGTGAAATTTCATGTCATGTGAAATTTCATGTCATGTGAAATTTCATGTCATGTGAAATTTTATGTCATGTGAAATTTCATGTCATGTGAAATTTTGTCATGTGAAATTTCATGTCATGTGAAATTTCATGTCATGTGAAATTTCATGTCATGTGAAATTTCATGTCATGTGAAATTTCATGTCATGTGAAATTTTGTCATGTGAAATTTTGTCATGTGAAATTTCATGTCATGTCATGTGAAATTTCATGTCATGTGAAATTTCATGTCATGTGAAATTTCATGTCATGTGAAATTTTGTCATGTGAAATTTCATGTCATGTGAAATTTTGTCATGTCAATTTCCTGTCATGTGAAATTTCATGTCATGTGAAATTTTGTCATGTGAAATTTTGTCATGTGAAATTTTGTCATGTCATGTGAAATTTTGTCATGTGAAATTTCATGTCATGTGAAATTTTGTCATGTGAAATTTCATGTCATGTGAAATTTTGTCATGTGAAATTTCATGTCATGTGAAATGTCTTGTCATGTGAAATTTCATGTCATGTGAAATTTCATGTCATGTGATGTGAAATTTCCTGTCATGTTAAATTTCATGTCATGTTAAATTTCCTGTCATGTGAAATTTTGTCATGTAAAAGTGTGTCGTGTGAAATTTCATGTCATTTGAAATGTCCTGTCATGTGAAATTTCCTGTCATGTGAAATTTCGTGTCATATGAAAATTTGTCATGTGAAATTTTGTCATGTGAAAGTTTGTCATGTCATGAAATTTTGTCATGTGAAATTTTGTCATGTGAAATTTCATGTCATGTGAAAATTTCATGTCAAATTCATGTCATGAAAATTTCATGTCATGTGAAATTTCATGTCATGTGAAAAATTTCCTGTCATGTGAAATTTCATGTCATGTGAAATTTCATGTGAAATTTTGTCATGTGAAATTTCATGTCATGTGAAATTTCATGTCATGTGAAATTTCATGTCATGTGAAATTTTCATGTCATGTGAAATTTCATGTCATGTGAAATTTTCATGTCATGTGAAATTTTGTCATGTGAAATTTCATGTCATGTCATGAAATTTCATGTCATGTGAAATTTCATGTCATGTGAAAAATTTGTCATGTGAAATTTTGTCATGTGAAATTTCATGTCATGTGAAATTTCATGTCATGTGAAATTTTGTCATGTGAAATTTCATGTCATGTGAAATTTCATGTCATGTGAAATTTGTCATGTGAAATTTCATGTCATGTGAAATTTCATGTCATGTGAAATTTTGTCATGTGAAATTTCATGTCATGTGAAATTTTGTCATGTGAAATTTTGTCATGTGAAATTTCATGTCATGTTTCATGTCATGTGAAATTTTGTCATGTGAAATTTCATGTCATGTGAAAATTTCATGTCATGTGAAATTTCATGTCATGTGAAATTTCCTGTCATGTGAAATTTCATGTCATGTGAAATTTCATGTCATGTGAAATTTCATGTCATGTGAAATTTCATGTCATGTGAAATTTTGTCATGTGAAATTTCATGTCATGTGAAATTTCATGTCATGTGAAATTTCTGTCATGTGAAATTTCATGTCATGTGAAATTTCATGTGAAATTTCATGTCATGTGAAATTTCATGTCATGTGAAATTTTGTCATGTGAAATTTTGTCATGTGAAATTTCATGTCATGTGAAATTTTCATGTCATGTGAAATTTGTCATGTGAAATTTCATGTCATGTGAAATTTCATGTCATGTGAAATTTCATGTCATGTCAAATTTCATGTCATGTGAAATTTCATGTCATGTGAAATTTCATGTCATGTGAAATTTCATGTCATGTGAAATTTTGTCATGTTTTGTCATGTGAAATTTCATGTCATGTGAAATTTCATGTCATGTGAAATTTCCTGTCATGTGAAATTTCATGTCATGTGAAATTTCATGTCATGTGAAATTTTGTCATGTGAAATTTCAAATTCATGTCATGAAATTTTGTCATGTGAAATTTTGTCATGTGAAATTTGTCATGTGAAATTCATGTGAAAATTTCATGTCATGTGAAATTTCATGTCATGTGAAATTTCATGTCATGTGAAATTTCATGTGTCATGTGAAATTTCATGTCATGTGAAATTTCATGTCATGTTTCATCATGAAAATTTCATGTCATGTGAAATTTCATGTCATGTGAAATTTCATGTCATGTGAAATTTCATGTCATGTGAAATTTCATGTCATGTGAAATTTCATGTCATGTGAAATTTTGTCATGTGAAATTTCATGTCATGTGAAATTTTCATGTCATGTGAAATTTCATGTCATGTGAAATTTCCTGTCATGTGAAATTTCATGTCATGTGAAAATTTGTCATGTGAAATTTTGTCATGTGAAATTTTGTCATGTGAAATTTCATGTCATGTGAAATTTTCTGTCATGTGAAATTTCATGTCATGTGAAATTTCATGTCATGTGAAATTTCATGTCATGTGAAATTTCATGTCATGTGAAATTTCATGTCATGTGAAATTTCATGTCATGTGAAATTTCATGTCATGTGAAATTTCATGTCATGTGAAATTTCCTGTCATGTGAAATTTCATGTCATGTGAAATTTCATGTCATGTGAAATTTTGTCATGTGAAATTTCATGTCATGTGAAATTTTGTCATGTGAAAATTCATGTCATGTGAAATTTCATGTCATGTGAAATTTCCTGTCATGTGAAATTTCATGTCATGTGAAATTTCATGTCATGTGAAATTTCATGTCATGTGAAATTTCATGTCATGTGAAATTTTGTCATGTGAAATTTCATGTCATGTGAAATTTCATGTCATGTGAAATTTAATGTCATGTGAAATTTTCAGTCATGTGAATTATTCTGTCATGTGAAATTTCATGTCATGTGAAATTTTGTCGTGAAAATTTTTGTCATGTGAAATGTCATGTCATGTGAAAATTTGTCATGTGAAATTCTGTCATGTGAAATGTCATGTCATTTGAAATTTATTGTCATGTGAAAATTCATGTCAACTGAAATTTTGTCATGAAATGTCATGTGAAATTTTGTCATGTGAAATTTCATGTCATGTGAAATTTCATGTGAAATTTCATGTCATGTGAAATTTCATGTCATGTGAAATTTCATGTCATGTGAAATTCAAGTCATGTGAAATTTTGTCATGTAAAATTTCATGTCATGTGAAATTTCATGTCATGTGAAATTTCATGTCATGTGAAATTTCATGTCATGTGAAATTTGATGTCATGTGAAATTTCCTGTCATGTAAAATTTTCATGTGAAATTTTATGTCATGTGAAATTTCATGTCATGTGAAATTTTCTGTCATGTGAAATTTTGTCATGTAAAATTTACTGTCATGTGAAATTTAATGTCATGTGAAATTTTATGTCATGTGAAATTTCATGTGAAATTCATGTCATGTCATGTGAAATTTGTCATGTGAAATTTCATGTCATGTGAAATTTCATGTGAAATTTCATGTCATGTGAAATTTTGTCATGTGAAATTTCATGTCATGTGAAATTTCATGTCATGTGAAATTTTGTCATGTGAAAATTTCATGTCATGTGAAATTTCATGTCATGTGAAATTTCATGTCATGTGAAATTTCATGTCATGTGAAATTTCATGTCATGTGAAATTTTGTCATGTGAAATTTCATGTGTGTGAAATTTCATGTCATGTGAAATTTCATGTCATGTGAAATTTTGTCATGAAATTTTGTCATGTGAAATTTCATGTCATGTGAAATTTCATGTCATGTGAAATTTCATGTCATGTGAAATTTTGTCATGTGAAATTTCATGTCATGTGAAATTTCATGTCATGTCATGAAAATTTCATGTCATGTGAAATTTCATGTCATGTGAAATTTCATGTCATGTGAAATTTCATGTCATGTGAAATTTGTCATGTGAAATTTCATGTCATGTGAAATTTCATGTCATGTGAAATTTCATGTCATGTGAAATTTTGTCATGTGAAATTTCATGTCATGTGAAATTTCATGTCATGTGAAATTTCATGTCATGTGAAATTTCATGTCATGTGAAATTTCATGTCATGTGAAATTTCATGTCATGTGAAATTTCATGTCATGTGAAATTTCATGTCATGTGAAATTTCATGTCATGTGAAATTTTCATGTCATGTGAAATTTCATGTCATGTGAAATTTCATGTCATGTGAAATTTTCATGTCATGTGAAAATTTCATGTCATGTGAAATTTCATGTGAAATTTTTTTCATGTGAAATTTCATGTCATTTCATGTCATGTGAAATTTCATGTCATGTGAAATTTCATGTCATCAAATGTGAAATTTTGAGTCATGTCATGTCATGTGAAATTTCATGTCATGTGAAATTTCATGTCATGTGAAATTTCATGTCATGTGAAATTTGTCATGTGAAAAATTTCATGTCATGTGAAATTTGTGAAATTTCATGTCATGTGAAATTTTGTCATGTGAAATTTCATGTCATGTGAAATTTCATGTCATGTGAAATTTCATGTCATGTGAAATTTCATGTCATGTCATGTCATGAAATTTCATGTGAAATTTGTCATGTGAAATTTCATGTCATGTGAAATTTCATGTCATGTGAAATTTCATGTCATGTGAAATTTCATGTCATGTGAAATTTCATGTCATGTGAAATTTCATGTCATGTGAAATTTTGTCATGTGAAATTTCCTGTCATGTGAAATTTCATGTCATGTGAAATTTGTCATGTGAAATTTCATGTCATGTCATGTGAAATTTTATGTCATGTAAAATTTCCTGTCATGTGAAATTTCATGTCATGTGAAATTTTGTCATGTGAAATTTCATGTCATGTGAAATTTCATGTCATGTGAAATTTCATGTCATGTGAAATTTTGTCATGAAAATTTCATGTCATGTGAAATTTTGTCATGTGAATTTTGTCATGTGAAATTTTGTCATGTGAATTTCCATGTCATGTGAAATTTACTGTTATGTGAAATGTCATGTCATGTGAAATTTCATGTCATGTGAAATTTTGTCATGTGAAATTTCATGTCATGTGAAATTTCATGTCATGTGAAATTTCATGTCATTTTGTCATGTGAAATTTCATGTCATGTGAAATTTCATGTCATGTGAAATTTTGTCATGTGAAATGTCATGTCATGTGAAATTTCATGTCATGTGAAAATTCATGTCATGTGAAATTTCATGTCATGTGAAATTTTGTCATGTGAAATTTCATCATGTCATGAAATTTTGTCATGTGAAAAATTCATGTCATGTGAAATTTCATGTCATGTGAAATTTCATGTCATGTGAAATTTCATGTCATGTGAAATTTCATGTCATGTGAAATTTTGTCATGTGAAATTTTGTCATGTGAAATTTTGTCATGTGAAAGTTTGTCATGTGAAATTTCATGTCATGTGAAATTTCATGTCATGTGAAATTTCCTGTCATGTGAAATTTCATGTCATGTGAAATTTCGTGTCATGTGAAATTTTGTCATGTGAAATTTTGTCATGTGAAATTTTGTCATGTGAAATTTCATGTCATGTGAAATGTCCTGTCATGTGAAATTTGTCATGTGAAATTTCCTGTCATGTGAAATTGTCATGTGAAATTTCATGTCATGTGAAAAATTTCATGTCATGTGAAATTTCATGTCATGTGAAATTTTGTCATGTCATGTGAAATTTTGTCATGTGAAATTTTGTCATGTGAAATTTTGTCATGTGAAATTTCATGTCATGTGAAATTTCATGTCATGTGAAATTTCATGTCATGTGAAATTTTGTCATGTGAAATTTCCTGTCATGTGAAATTTCATGTCATGTGAAATTTCATGTCATGTGAAATTTCATGTCATGTGAAATTTCATGTCATGTGAAATTTCATGTCATGTGAAATTTCCTGTCATGTCATCATGTGAAATTTTGTCATGTGAAATTTTGTCATGTGAAATTTCATGTCATGTGAAATTTTGTCATGTGAAATTTCATCATGTCATTTTGTCATGAAAATTTGTCATGTGAAATTTCATGTCATGTGAAATTTCATGTCATGTGAAATTTCATGTCATGTGTTTTTTGTCATGTGAAAATTTCATGTCATGTGAAATTTGTCATGTCATGTGAAATTTCATGTCATGTGAAATTTCATGTGTCATGTGAAATTTCATGTCATGTGAAATTTTCATGTCATGTGAAATTTCATGTCATGTGAAATTTCATGTCATGTGAAATTTCATGTCATAAGAAATTTCCTGTCATGTGAAATTTCATGTCATGTGAAATTTCATGTCATGTGAAATTTCATGTCATGTGAAATTTTGTCATGTGAAATTTCATGTCATGTGAAATTTCATGTCATGTGAAATTTCATGTCATGTGAAATTTCATGTCATGTGAAATTTCATGTCATGTGAAATTTCATGTCATGTGAAATTTCATGTCATGTGAAATTTCCTGTCATGTGAAATTTTGTCATGTGAAATTTCATGTCATGTGAAATTTGTCATGGGAAATTTTGTCATGTGAAATTTCATGTCATGTCATGTGAAATTTTGTCATGTGAAATTTTTGTCATGTGAAATTTCATGTCATGTGAAATTTTGTCATGTGAAATTTTGTCATGTGAAATTTCATGTCATGTGAAATTTCATGTCATGTGAAATTTTGTCATGTGAAATTTTGTCATGTGAATTTCCATGTCATGTGAAATTTCCTGTCATGTGAAATTTTGTCATGTGAAATTGTCATGTGAAATTTCATGCCATGTGAAATTTTGTCATGTAAAATTATGTCATGTGAAATGTTGTCATGTGAAATTTCATGTCATGTGAAATTTGTCATGTGAAATTTTGTCATGTCATTTCAAATTTGTCATGTGAAAGTTTGTCATGTGAAATTTCATGTCATGTGAAATTTCATGTCATGTGAAATTTCATGTCATGTGAAATTTCCTGTCATGTGAAATTTCATGTCATGTGAAATTTCATGTCATGTAAAATTTCATGTCATGTGAAATTTCCTGTCATATAAAATTTCAAATCTTGTGAAATTTGTCATGTGAAATGTTGTCATGTGAAATGTCCTGTCATGTGAAATTTCATGTCATGTGAAATTTCATGTCATGTGAAATTTGTCATGTGAAATTTCATGTGAAATTTCATGTCATGTGAAATTTCATGTCATGTGAAATTTTGTCATGTGAAATTTTGTCATGTGAAATTTCATGTCATGTGAAATTTCCTGTCATGTGAAATTTCATGTCATGTGAAATTTCATGCCATGTGAAGTTTCCTGTCATGTGAAATTATGTCATGTGAAATTTTGTCATGTGAAATTTCATGTCATGTGAAATTTGTCATGTGAAATTTCATGTCATGTGAAATTTCATGTCATGTGAAATTTCATGTCATGTGAAATTTCATGTCATGTGAAATTTCATGTCATGTGAAATTTCATGTCATGTGAAATTTCCTGTCATGTGAAATTTCATGTCATGTGAAATTTCATGTCATGTGAAATTTCCTGTCATGTGAAATTTCATGTAATGTGAAATTTCCTGTCATGTGAAATTTCCTGTCATGTGAAATTTCATGTCATGTTAAATTTGTCATGTGAAATTTTTCATGTCATGAAATTTTGTCATGTGAAATTTCATGTCATGTGAAATTTCATGTCATGTGAAATTTCATGTCATGTGAAATTTCATGTCATGAAATTTTGTCATGTGAAATTTGTCATGTGAAAAATATGTCATGTGAAATTTTGTGTCATGTGAAATTTCATGTCATGTGTGAAATTTGTGAAATTTCATGTCATGTGAAATTTCATGTCATGTGAAATTTCATGTCATGTGAATTTTAATGTCATGTAAAATTTCATGTCAAGTGAAATTTCCTGTCATATAAAATTTCATGTCATGTGAAATTTCGTGTCGTGAAAATTTGTCATGTGAAATTTCATGTCATGTGAAATTTCCTGTCATGTGAAAGTTTGTCATGTGTAATTTCATGTCATGTGAAATGTCCTGTCATGTGAAATTTCATGTCATGTGAAATTTCATGTCATGTGAAATTTCATGTCATGTGAAATTTCATGTCATGTGAAATTTTGTCATGTGAAATTTTGTCATGTGAAATTTCATGTGAAATTTCCTGTCATGTGAAATTTCATGTCATGTGAAATTTCCTGTCATGTGAAATTTCATGTCATGTGAAATTTCATGTCATGTGAAATTTCCTGTCATGTGAAATTATGTCATGTCAAAAATTTCATGTCATGTGAAATGTCATGTCATGTGAAATTTTATGTCATGTGAAATTTCGTCATGTGAAATTTCCTGTCATGTGAATTTTTATGTCATGTGAATTTTTATGTCGTGAAATTTTGTCATGTGAATTTTTATGTCATGTGAAATGTCATGTCATGTGAAATTTCATGTCATGTGAAATGTCATGTGAAATTTTATGCCATGTGAAATTTCATGTCATGTGAATTTTTATGTCGTGAAAATTCCTGTCATGTGAAATTTCATGTCATGTGAAATTTTATGTCGTGAAAATTCCTGTCATGTGGTATTTCATGTCATGTGAAATTGTGTCATGTGAAATTTTGTCATGTGAAATGTCATGTTATGTGAATTTTTATGTCATGTAAAATTTTATGCCATGTGAAATTTTGTCATGTAAAATTTTGTCATGTGAAATTTCATGTCGTGTGAAATGTCATGTCATGTGAAATTTCCTGTCATGTGAAATTTCATGTCATGTGAAATTTCATGTCATGTGAAATTTCCTGTCATGTGAAATTTCATGTCAAATTTTCTGTCATGTGAAATTTCATGTCATGTGAAATTTCATGTCATGTGAAACTTCATGTCATGTGAAATTTGTCATGTGAAATTCATCATGTGAAAATTTTCATGTCATTTCATGTCATGTGAAATTTTGTCATGTGAAATTTCATGTCATGTTTGTCATGTGAAATTTCATCATGTGAAATTTCATGTCATGTGAAATTTCCTGTCATGTGAAATTTCATGTCATGTGAAATTTCATGTCATGTGAAATTTCATGTCATGTGAAATTTCATGTCATGTGAAATTTCATCATGTTTCATGTCATGTGAATTTTCATCATGTGAAAAATTTCATGTCATGTGAAATTTCATGTCATGTGAAATTTCATGTCATGTGAAATTTGTCATGTGAAATTTTATGTCATGTGAAATTTCATGTCATGTGAAATTTCATGTCATGTGAAAAATTTCATGTGAAATTTTTGTCATGTGAAATTTTTGTCATGTGAAATTTCATGTCATGTGAAATTTTGTCATGTGAAATTTTGTGTCATGTGAAATTTCATGTCATGTGAAATTTCATGTCATGTAAAATTTCATGTCATGTGAAATCTTATTACACGAGAAATGTCATGCCATGTGAAATTTTGTCATGTGAAATTTTGTCATGTGAAAGTTTGTCATGTGAAATTTTCTGTCATGTAAAATGTCCTGTCATGTAAAATTTAATGTCATGTGAAATTTCATGTCATGTGAAATTTCATGTCATGTGAAATTTTGTGCCATATAAAATTTCATGTCATGTGAAATTTCATGTCATGTGAAATTTCATGTCATGTGAAATTTCATGTCATGTGAAATTTCATGTCATGTGAAATTTCATGTCATGTGAAATTTCCTGTCATGTGAAATTTCCTGTCATGTGAAAATTTCATCATCATGTGAAATTTCATGTTTGTCATGAAATTTCAAATGTCATGTGAAATTTCATGTCATGTGAAATTTGTCATGTGAAATTTCATGTCATGTGAAATTTCATGTCATGTGAAATTTCATGTCATGTCATGAAATTTCATGTCATGTGAAATTTCATGTCATGTGAAATTTTGTCATGTGAAATTTCATGTCATGTGAAATTTCATGTCATGTGAAATGTCATGTTATGTGAAATGTCATGTCATGTAAAATTTCCTGTGAAGTGAAATTTCATGTCATGTGAAATTTGATGTCATGTGAAATTGTCATGTAAAATTTCATGTCAATGTGAAATGTCACGTCATGTGAAATGTCATGTCATGTGAAATTTCCTGTCATGTGAAATTTCCTGTCGTGTGAAATTTCATGTGAAATTTCCTGTCATGTGAAATTTCATGTCATGTGAAATTTCATGTCATGTGAAATTTCATGTGAAATTTTGTCATGTGAAATTTTGTCATGTGAAATTTCATGTCATGTGAAATTTCATGTCATGTGAAATTTCATGTCATGTGAAATTTCATGTCATGTGAAATTTCATGTCATGTGAAATTTCATGTCATGTGAAATTTCATGTCATGTGAAATTTCATGTCATGTGAAAATTTCATGTCATGTGAAATTTCATGTCATGTGAAATTTCATGTCATGTGAAATTTCCTGTTGTGAAATTTCATGTCATGTGAATTTCATGCCATGTGAAATTTTATGTCATGTGAAATGTCATGTCATGTGAAATTTCATGTCATGTGAAATTTCATGTCATGTGAAATTTTGTCATGTGAAATTTTGTCATGTGAAATTTCATGTCATGTGAAATTTCATGTCATGTGAAATTTCCTGTCATGTGAAATTTCATGTCATGTGAAATTTTGTCATGTGAAATTTTGTCATGTGAAATTTCATGTCATGTGAAATTTCATGTCATGTGAAATTTCATGTCATGTGAAATTTCATGTCATGTGAAATTTTGTCTTGTGAAATTTTGTCATGTGAAATTTCATGTCATGTGAAATTTCATGTCATGTGAAATTTCATGTCATGTGAAATTTTCCTGTCATGTGAAATTTCATGTCATGTGAAATTTTGTCATGTGAAATTTCATGTCATGTGAAATTTGTCATGTGAAATGTCATGTGAAATTTTGTCATGTGAAAAATTTGTGTCATGTGAAATTTCATGTCATGTGAAATTTTGTCATGTGAAATTTTGTCATGTGAAATTTCATGTCATGTGAAATTTTGTCATGTGAAATTTCATGTCATGTGAAAATTTCATGTCATGTGAAATTTCATGTCATGAAATTTCATGTCATGTGAAATTTGTCATGTGAAATTTGTCATGTGAAATTTTCATGTGAAAAATTTCATCATGAAAAATTGTCATGTGAAATTTCATGTCATGTGAAATTTCATGTCATGTGAAATTTTGTCATGTGAAAAATTTCATGTCATGTGAAATTTCATGTCATGTGAAATTTCATGTCATGTGAAAAATTTCATGTGAAATTTCATGTCATGTGAAATTTTCATGTCAAAATTTTGTCATGTGAAATTTTGTCATGTGAAATTTCATGTCATGTGAAATTTCATGTCATGTGAAATTTCATGTCATGTGAAATTTCATGTCATGTGAAAATTTCATGTCATGTGAAATTTCATGTCATGTGAAATTTCATCATGTGAAATGTCATGTGAAATTTGTCATGTGAAATTTCATGTCATGTGAAATTTCATGTCATGTGAAATTTCATGTCATGTGAAATTTCATGTCATGTGAAATTTCATGTGTGATGTGAAAATTTCATCATGTGAAATTTCATGTCATGTGAAATTTCATGTCATGTGAAATTTCATGTCATGTGAAATTTCATGTCATGAAAATTTCATGTCATGTGAAATTTTCATGTCATGTGAAATTTCATGTCATGTGAAATTTCATGTCATGTGAAATTTCATGTCATGTGAAATTTTGTCATGTGAAATTTCATGTCATGTGAAATTTTCATGTCATGTGAAATTTTGTCATGTGAAATTTCATGTCATGTTTCATGTCAAAATTTCATGTCATGTCAATTTGTCATGTCATGAAATTTTGTCATGTGAAATTTTGTGTCATGTGAAATTTCATGTCATGTGAAATTTCATGTCATGTGAAATTTCATGTCATGTCATGTGAAATTTTGTCGTGTGAAAGTTTGTCATGTGAAATTGCATGTCATGTAAAATTTCCAGTCATTTGAAATTTCCTGTCATATGAAATATCCTGTCATGTTAAATTTCATGTCATGTGAAATTTCATATCATGTAAAATTTCATGTCATGTGAAATTTCCTGTCATGTGAAATTTCCTGTCATGTAAAATTTCCTGTCATGTGAAATTATGTCATAAGAAATTTGGCATGTGAAATTTTCTCATGTGAAAGTTTGGCATGTGAAATTTCATGTCATGAAATTTTGTCATATGAAATTTTGTCATGTGAAATTTCATGTCATGTAAAATTTCATGTCAAGTGAAATTTCCTGTCATATATAATTTCATGTCATGTGAAATTTCGTGTCATGTAAAAATTTCATGTCATGTGAAATCATGTCATGTGAAAAATTTTGTCATGAAATTTCATGTCATGTGAAATTTCATGTCATGTGAAATTTTGTCATGTGAAATTTTGTCATGTCAAAATTTTGTCATGTGAAATTTCATGTCATGTGAAATTTCATGTCATGAAATTTGTCATGTGAAATTTGTCATGTGAAATTTCATGTCATGTGAAATTTTGTCATGTGAAATTTTGTCATGTGAAATTTTGTCATGTGAAATTTCATGTCATGTGAAATTTCATGTCATGTGAAATTTCATGTCATGTGAAATTTCATGTCATGTGAAATTTCATGTCATGTGAAATTTCATGTCATGTGAAATGTCATGTCATGTGAAATTTCATGTGAAATTTCATGTCATGTGAAATTTCATGCCATGTGAAATTTCATGTTATGTGAAATTTTGTCATGTGAAATTTTATGTCATGTGAAATTTCATGTCATTTCATGTCATGTGAAATTTTGTCATGTGAAATTTTGTCATGTGAAATTTTGTCATGTGAAAATTTTGTCATGTGAAATTTTGTCATGTGAATTTTCATGTCATGTGAAATTTCCTGTCATGTGAGTTTTTATGTCATGTGAAATTTTGTCATGTGAAATTTCATGTCATGTGAAAAATTCATGTCATGTGAAATTCATGTCATGTGAAATTTGTCATGTGAAATTTCATGTCATGTGAAAAATTTCATGTCATGTGAAATTTTGTCATGTGAAATTTCATGTGAAATTTGTCATGTGAATTTCTATATCATGTGAAATGTCATGTCATGTGAATTTTCATGTCATGTGAAATGTCATGTCATGTGAAATTTCATGTCATGTGAATTTTCATGTCATGTAAAATATCATGTCATGTGAAATTTCATGTCATGTGAAATTTCATGTCATGTGAAATGTCATGTCATGTGAAATTTCATGTCATGTGAAATTTTGTCATGTGAAATTTTGTCATGTTTTGTCATCATGTGAAATTTCATGTCATGTGAAATTTCATGTCATGTGAAATTTCATGTCATGTGAAATTTCATGTGAAATTTTGTGTGTGAAATTTCATGTCATGTGAAATTTTGTCATGTGAAATGTGAAATTTTGTTTTTCATGTCATGTGAAATTTCATGTCATGTGAAATTTCATGTCATGTGAAATTTCATGTCATGTGAAATTTTGTCATGTCATGAAAATTTCATGTCATGTGAAATTTCATGTCATGTGAAAATTTCATGTCATGTGAAATGTCATGTGAAATTTTGTCATGTGAAATTTCATGTCATGTGAAATTTCATGTGTGTGAAATTTCATGTCATGTGAAATTTCATGTCATGTGAAATTTCATGTCATGTGAAATTTGTGTCATGTGAAATTTCATGTCATGTGAAATTTCATGTCATGTGAAATTTCATGTCATGTGAAATTTCATGTCATGTGAAATTTTGTCATGTGAAATTTCATGTCATGTGAAATTTCATGTCATGTCAAAAAATTTCATGTCATGTGAAATTTCATGTCATGTGAAATTTCATGTCATGTGAAATTTTGTCATGTGAAATTTCATGTCATGTGAAATTTCATGTCATGTGAAAATTTCATGTCCTGTGAAGATTCATGTCATGTGAAATTTTATTCCATGAAATTTGATGCCATGTGAAATTTTGTCATGTGAAAAATTTCATGTCATGTGAAATTTCATGTCATGTGAAATTTCCTGTCATGTGAAATTTTATGTCATGTGAAATTTCCTGTCATGTTAAATTTTGTCATGTGAAATTTTGTCATGAAATTTCATGTCATGTGAAATTTTCTGTCATGTGAAATTTTGTCATGTGAAATTTCATGTCATGTGAAATTTCATGTCATGTGAAATTTCATGTCATGTGAAATTTCATGTCATGTGAAATTTCCTGTCATGTGAAATTTCATGTCATGTGAAATTTTGTCATGTGAAATTTCATGTCATGTCATGTGAAATTTCATGTCATGTGAAATTTTGTCATGTGAAATTTTATGTCATGTAAAATTTCATGTCATGTGAAATTTCATGTCATGTGAAATTTCATGTCATGTGAAATTTCATGTCATGTGAAATTTCATGTCATGTGAAATTTTGTCATGTCAAAATTTCATGTCATGAAAAATTGTCATGTGAAATTTCATGTCATGTGAAATTTCATGTCATGTGAAATTTCATGTCATGTGAAATTTCATGTCATGTGAAATTTTGTCATGTGAAATTTGTGTCATGTGAAATTCATGTCATGTCAAAAATTTGTCATGTGAAATTTTGTCATGTGAAAATTTCATGTCATGTGAAATTTCATGTCATGTGAAATTTCATGTCATGTGAAATTTCATGTTTGTCATGTGAAATTTCATGTCATGTGAAATTTCATGTCATGTGAAATTTCATGTCATGTGAAATTTCATGTGAAATTTCATGTGAAATTTCATGTCATGTGAAATTTGTCATGTGAAATTTCATGTCATGTGAAATTTCATGTCATGTGAAATTTCATGTCATGTGAAATTTCATGTCATGTGAAATTTCATGTCATGTGAAATTTCATGTCATGTGAAATTTGTCATGTGAAATTTCATGTCAAATTTGTCAAAATTCATGTCATGTGAAATTTCATGTGAAATTCATGTCAAAATTTCAAATGTCATGTGAAATTTTCATGTCATGTGAAATTTCATGTCATGTGAAATTTGTCATGTGAAATTTCATGTCATGTGAAATTTCATGTCATGTGAAATTTCATGTCATGTGAAATTTCATGTCATGTGAAATTTCATGTGAAATTTGTGTGAAATTTCATGTCATGTGAAATTTCATGTCATGTGAAATTTCATGTCATGTGAAATTTCATGTCATGTGAAATTTTGTCATGTTAAATTGTGTCATGTGAAATTTCATGTCATGTGAAATTTCATGTCATGTGAAATTTCATGTCATGTGAAATTTCATGTCATGTGAAATTTTGTGTTTGTCATGAAATTTCATGTCATGTGAAATTTCATGTCATGTGAAATTTCATGTCATGTGAAATTTCATGTCATGTGAAATTTCATGTCATGTCATGAAAAATTGTCATGTGAAATTTCATGTGTCATGTGAAATTTCATGTCATGTCATGTGAAATTTCCTGTCATATGAAATTTCATGTCATGTGAAATTTTGTCATGTGAAAATTTATCATGTGAAATTTTGTCATGTGAAATTTTGTCATGTGAAATTTTGTCATGTGTCAAAATTTCATGTCATGTGAAATTTTGTCATGTGAAATCATGTGTGAAATTTCATGTCATGTGAAATTTCATGTCATGTGAAATTTTGTCATGTCATGTGAAATTTCATGTCATGTCATGTGAAATTTCTGTCATGTGAAATTTCATGTCATGTGAAATTTCATATCATGTGAAATTTTGTCATGTGAAATTTTTTGTCATGTGAAATTTCATGTCAAATGTCATGTGTTCATGTCATGTGAAATTTCATGTCATGTGAAATTTCATGTCATGTGAAATTTCATGTCAAATTTCATGTCAAAAATTTCATGTCATGTGAAATTTCATGTCATGTGAAATTTCATGTCATGTGAAATTTCATGTCATGTGAAATTTTGTCATGTGAAATTTTGTCATGTTGTGTCATGTGAAATTTCATGTCATGTGAAATTTCATGTCATGTCATGTGAAATTTCATGTCATGTGAAATTTCATGTGAAATTTCATGTCATGTGAAATTTTGTCATGTGAAATTTCATGTGAAATTTCATGTCATGTGAAATTTCATGTCATGTGAAATTTCATGTCATGTGAAATTTCATGTCATGTGAAATTTTGTCAAAAATTTTGTCATGTGAAATTTTGTCATGTGAAATTTCATGTCATGTGAAATTTCATGTCATGTGAAATTTCATGTCATGTGAAAATTTTGTCATGTGAAATTTCATGTCATGTGAAATTTTGTGTCATGTGAAATTTTGTCATGTGAAAAATTGTCATGTGAAATTTTGTCATGTCATGTGAAATTTCATGTCATGTCATCATGTGAAATTTCATGTCATGTGAAATTTTGTCATGTCATGTCATGTGAAATTTCATGTCATCATGTGAAATTTTGTGTCATGTGAAATTTTGTCATGTGAAATTTTGTCATGTGAAATTTCATGTCATGTGAAATTTTCATGTGAAATTTCATGTCATGTGAAATTTCATGTCATGTGAAATTTCATGTCATGTGAAATTTCATGTCATGTGAAATTTTGTGTCATGTCATGAAATTTGTCATGTGAAATTTCATGTCATGTGAAATTTCATGTCATGTGAAATTTCATGTCATGTGAAATTTCATGTCATGTGAAATTTCATGTCATGTGAAATTTGTCATGTCATGAAATTTCATGTCATGTGAAATTTCATGTCATGTGAAATTTGTCATTTCATGTCATGTGAAATTTCATGTCATGTGTCATGAAAATTTCATGTCATGTGAAATTTTCATGTCATGTGAAATTTCATGTCATGTGAAATTTCATGTCATGTGAAATTCATGTCATGTGAAATTTTGTCATGTGAAATTTTGTCATGTGAAATTTTGTCATGTGAAATTTTCATGTCATGTGAAATTTCATGTCATGTGAAATTTCATGTCATGTGAAATTTTGTCATGTGAAATTTCATGTCAAATTTCATGTCATGTGAAATTTCATGTCATGTGAAATTTCATGTCATGTGAAATTTCCTGTCATGTAAAATTTTCTGTCATGTGAAATTTTGTCATGTGAAATTCTGTCATGTGAAATTTCATGTCATGTGAAATTTTGTCATGTGAAAATTTTGTCATGTGAAATTTTGTCATGTGAAATTTCATGTCATTTGTCATCAAAATTTCATGTCATGTGAAATTTGTCATGTGAAATTTCATGTCATGTGAAAATTTCATGTCATGTGAAATTTCATGTCATGAAATTTCATGTCATGTCATGTGAAATTTCATGTCATGTGAAATTCATGTCATGTGAAATTTTGTCATGTCATGTGAAATTTCATGTCATGTGAAATTTCATGTCATGTGAAATTTCATGTCATGTGAAATTTGTGTGAAATTTGTGAAATTTTGTCATGTGAAATTTCATGTCATTGAAATTTCCTGTCATGTGAAATTTGTCATGTGAAATTTGTCATGTGAAATTTTGTCATGTGAAATTTCATGTGAAATTTCATGTCATGTGAAATTTCATGTCATGTGAAATTTCATGTCATGTCATGAATTTCATGTCATGTTTCATGTCATGTCAAAATTTGTCATGTGAAATTTTCATGTCATTTCATGTCATGTGAAATTTCATGTCATGTGAAATTTCATGTCATGTGAAATTTCATGTCATGTGAAATTTCATGTCATGTGAAATTTCATGTCATGTCATGAAATTTCATGTCATGTGAAATTTCATGTCATGTGAAATTTTGTCATGTGAAATTTCATGTCATGTGAAAATTTCATGTCATGTGAAATTTCATGTCATGTGAAATTTCATGTCATGTGAAATTTCATGTCATGAAATTTCATGTCATGTGAAATTTCATGTCATGTGAAATTTCATGTCATGTGAAATTTTGTCAAATTTGTCATGTGAAATTTTGTCATGTGAAATTTGTCATGTGAAATTTTGTCATGTGAAATTTCATGTCATGTGAAATTTCATGTCATGTGAAATTTCATGTGATGTGAAATTTCATGTCATGTGAAATTTTCATGTCATGTGAAATTTCATGTCATGTGAAATTTTGTCATGTGAAATTTCATGTCATGTGAAATTTCATGTCATGTGAAATTTCATGTCATGTGAAATTTCATGTCATGTGAAATTTCATGTCATGTGAAATTTCATGTCATGTGAAATTTGTCATGTGAAATTTTGTCATGAAATTTTGTCATGTGAAATTTCATGTCATGTGAAATTTCATGTGAAATTTGTCATGTGAAATTTCATGTCATGTGAAATTTTGTGTCATGTGAAATTTCATGTCATGTGAAATTTGTCATGTGAAATTTCATGTCATGTGAAATTTCATGTCATGTTTCATGTGAAATTTCATGTCATGTGAAATGTGTTTTGTCATGTGAAATTTTGTCATGTGAAATTTTGTGTCATGTCATGAAATTTTGTCATGTGAAATTTCATGTCATGTGAAATTTTGTCATGTGAAATTTCATGTCATGTGAAATTTCATGTCATGTGAAATTTCATGTCATGTGAAATTTCATGTCATGTGAAATTTCCTGTCATGTCAAATTTCAAATTTCATGTGTGAAATTTCATGTCATGTGAAATTTCATCATGTGAAATTTTGTCATGTGTCATGTAAATTTCATGTCATGTGAAATTTCATGTCATGTGAAATTTTGTCATGTGAAATTTCATGTCATGTGAAAAATTTCATGTCATGTGAAAATTTCATGTGAAATTTTCATGTCATGTGAAATTTTCATGTCATGTGAAATTTCATGTCATGTGAAATTTTGTCATGTGAAATTTTGTCATTTCATGTCATGTGAAATTTTGTCATGTGAAATTTCATGTCATGTCATGAAATTTCATGTCATGTGAAATTTCATGTCATGTGAAATTTCATGTCATGTGAAAAATTGTCATGTGAAATTTCATGTCATGTGAAATTTCATGTCATGTGAAATTTGTCATGTGAAATTTCATGTCAAAAATTTGTCATGTGAAATTTGTCATGTCATGAAATTTCATGTCATGTGAAATTTCATGTCATGTGAAATTTCATGTCATGTGAAATTCATGTGAAATTTCATGTCATGTGAAATTTTGTCATGTCAAATTTGAAATTTCATGTCATGTCATGTGAAATTTGTCATGTGAAATTTCATGTCATGTGAAATTTTGTCATGTGAAATTTCATGTCATGTGAAATTTTTTGTCATGTGAAATTTCATGTCATGTGAAATTTCATGTGAAATTTTGTCATGTGAAATTTTGTCATGTGAAAATTTGTCATGTGAAAAATTTCATCATGTGAAATTTCATGTCATGTGAAATTTTCATGTGAAATTTCATGTCATGTGAAATTTGTCATGTGAAATTTTGTCATGTGAAAAATTTCATGTCATGTGAAATTTCATGTCATGTGAAATTTTGTCATGTGAAAATTTCATGTCATGTGAAATTTCATGTGTGAATTTCATGTCATGTGAAATTTCATGTCATGTGAAATTTTGTCATGTGAAATTTGTCATGTCATGTCAAAATTTCATGTCATGTGAAATTTTCATGTCATGTGAAATTTCATGTCATGTGAAATTTCATGTCATGTGAAATTTCATGTCATGTGAAATTTTGTCATGTGAAATTTCATGTCAAAATTTTTGTCATGAAATGAAAAATTGTCATGTGAAATTTTTGTCATGTGAAATTTTGTTGTGAAATTTCATGTCATGTGAAATTTCATGTCATGTGAAATTTCATCATGTGAAATTTTGTCATGTGAAATTTCATCATGTGAAATTTCATGTCATGTGAAATTTCATGTCATGTGAAATTTCATGTCATGTGAAATTTTGTCATGTGAAATTTTGTCATGTGAAATTTTGTCATGTGAAATTTCATCATCAAATTTGTCAAATTTTGTCATGTGAAATTTCATGTCATGTGAAATTTCATGTCATGTGAAATTTTGTGTCATGTGAAATTTTCATGTCATGTGAAATTTCATGTCATGTGAAATTTTGTCATGTGAAATTTCATGTCATGTGAAATTTCATGTCATGTCATGAAATTTCATCATGTGAAATTGTCATGTGAAATTTCATGTCAAAATTTGTCATGTCAAAAATTTTGTCATGTGAAATTTCATGTCATGTGAAATTTCATGTCATGTGAAATTTCATGTCATGTCATGTGAAATTTTTCATGTCATGTGTTCATGTCATGTGAAATTTTGTGTCATGTGAAATTTCATGTGAAATTTCATGTCATGTGAAATTTTGTCATGTGAAAATTTGTCATGTGAAATTTCATCATGTCATGTTTCAAAATTTCATGTCATGTGAAATTTCATGTCATGTGAAATTTTGTCATGTGAAATTTCATGTCATGTGAAATTTTGTCATGTGAAATTTCATGTCATGTGAAATTTCATGTCATGTGAAATTTCATGTGAAATTTCATGTCATGTTTCATGTCATGTGAAATTTGTGTCATGTGAAATTTCATGTCATGTGAAATTTTGTCATGTCATGTGAAATTTCATGTGAAATTTCATGTCATGTGAAATTTCATGTCATGTGAAAAATTTCATGTCATGTGAAATTTTGTCATCATGTGAAATTTCATGTCATGTGAAATTTCATGTCATGTGAAATTTCATGTCATGTGAAATTTCATGTCATGTGAAATTTTTGTCATGTGAAATTTCATGTCATGTGAAATTTCATGTCATGTGAAATTTCATGTCATGTGAAATTTCATGTCATGTCAAATCATGTCAAAAATTTCATGTCATGTGAAATTTCCATGTCATGTGAAATTTCATGTCATGTGAAATTTTGTCATGTGAAATTTCATGTCATGTGAAATTTTGTCATGTGAAATTTCATGTCATGTGAAATTTCATGTCATGTGAAATTTCATGTCATGTGAAATTTCATGTCATGTGAAATTTTCATGTCATGTGAAATTCATGTCATGTGAAATTTCATCATGTGAAATTTCATGTCATGTCAAAAATTTCATGTCATGTGAAAAATTTTGTCATGTGAAATTTTGTCATGTGAAATTTTGTCATGTGAAATTTTGTCATGTGAAATTTTCATGTCATGTGAAATTTCATGTCATGTGAAAATTTCATGTCATGTGAAATTTCATGTCATGTGAAATTTTGTCATGTGAAATTTCATGTCATGTGAAATTTTGTCATGTGAAAATTTCATGTCATGTCAAAATTTGTCATGTGAAATTTGTCATGTGAAATTTCAAAAATTTCATGTCATGTGAAATTTCATGTCATGTGAAATTTCATGTCATGTGAAATTTCATGTCATGTGAAATTTCATGTCATGTGAAATTTCATGTCATCATGTGAAATTTCATGTCATGTGAAATTTTGTCATGTGAAATTTTGTCATGTGAAATTTCCTGTCATGTGAAATTTCATGTGAAATTTTGTCATGTCATGTGAAATTTTGTCATGTGAAATTTCATGTCATCATGTGAAATTTCATGTCATGTGAAATTTCATGTCATGTGAAATTTCATGTCATGTGAAATTTTGTCATGTGTGAAATTTCATGTCAAAAATTTCATGTCATGTGAAATTTCATGTCATGTGAAATTTCATGTCATGTGAAATTTCATGTCATGTGAAATTTGTGTCATGTGAAATTTCATGTCATGTGAAATTTCATGTCATGAAAATTTCATGTCATGTGAAATTTCATGTCATCATGTGAAATTTCATGTCATGTGAAATTTTGTCATGTGAAATTTTGTCATGTGAAATTTTTCATCATGTGAAATTTCATGTCATGTGAAATTTCATGTCATGTGAAATGTCATGTCATGTGAAATTTCATGTCATGTGAAATTTCATGTCATGTGAAATTTTCATGTGAAATTTTGTCATGTGAAATTTCATGTCATGTGAAATTTTCATGTCATGTTTTTGTCATGTGAAATTTCATGTCATGTGAAATTTTGTCATGTAAAAATTTGTCATGTGAAATTTTGTCATGTGAAATTTCATGCCATGTGAAATTTCCTGTTATGTAAAATTTCATGTCATGTGAAATGTCATGTCATGTGAAATTTCCTGTCATGTGAAATTTCTTGTCATGTGAAATTTGTCATGTGAAATTTGTCATGTGAAATTTTGTCATGTGAAATTTCATGTGAAATTTTTGTCATGTGAAATTTTGTCATGTCATTTTGTCATGTGAAATTTGTCATGTGAAATGTCATGTCATGTGAAATTTCATGTCATGTGAAATTTTATGCCATGTGAAATTTCATGTCATGTGAATTTTTATGTTACGTGAAATTTCATGTCATGTGAAAATTTCTGTTATGTGAAATTTCCTGTCATGTGAAATTATGTCGTGAAATTTTATGTCATGTGAATATTCCTGTCATGTGAAATTTCATGTCATGTGAAATTTTTGTGTCATGTGAAATTTATGTCATGTGAAATGTCATGTCATGTGAAATTTCATGTCATGTGAAAGGCATGTCATGTCATGTGAAAAATTTCATGTCATGTGAAATTTTGTCATGTGAAATTTCATGTCATGTGAAATTTCATGTCATGTCATGAAATTTCATGTCATGTGAAATTTCATGTCATGTGAAATTTCATGTCATGTCATGTCATGTGAAATTTCATGTCATGTGAAATTTGTCATGTCATGTGAAATTTCATGTCATGTGAAATTTTGTCATGTGAAATTTGTCATGTGAAATTTGTCATGTGAAAAATTTTGTCATGTGAAATTTCATGTGTGAAATTTCATCATGTGAAATTTTGTCATGTGAAATTTCATGTCATGTGAAATTTTGTCATGTGAAATTTCATGTCATGTGAAATTTCATGTCATGTGAAATTTGTCATGTGAAATTTCATGTCATGTGAAATTTGTCATCATGTGAAATTTCATGTCATGTGAAAAATTTCATGTCATGTGAAATTTTGTCATGTGAAATTTTGTCATGTCATGTGAAAAATTTGTCATGTGAAATTTTGTCATGTGAAATTTTGTCATGTGAAATTTCATGTCATGTCATGTGAAATTTCATGTCATGTGAAATTTCATGTCATGTGAAATTTCATGTCATGTGAAATTTCATGTCATGTCATTTCATGTCATGTGAAATTTTGTGTCATGTGAAATTTCATGTCATGTGAAATTTCATGTCATGTGAAATTTTGTCATGTCATGTCATGTGAAATTTTGTCATGTCATGAAAATTTGTCATGTGAAATTTCATGTCATGTGAAATTTCAAAATTTCATGTCATGTGAAATTTCATGTCATGTGAAATTTTGTCATGTGAAAATTTTGTCATGTGAAATTTGTCATGTGAAATTTCATGTCATGTGAAATTTCATGTCATGTGAAATTTCATGTCATGTGAAATTTCATGTCATGTGAAATTTGTCATGTGAAATTTCATGTCATGTGAAATTTGTCATGTGAAATTTCATGTCATGTGAAATTTCATGTCATGTGAAATTTCATGTCATGTGAAATTTGTCATGTGAAATTTTGTCATGTGAAATTTCATGTCATGAAATTTGTCATCATGTGAAATTTCATGTCATGTGAAATTTCATGTCATGAAATTTCATGTCATGTGAAATTTTGTGTCATGTGAAATTTCATGTCATGTGAAATTTGTCATGTCATGTCATGTGAAATTTCATGTCATGTGAATTTTGTCATGTGAAATTTTGTCATGTGAAATTTTGTCATGTGAAATTTCATGTCATGTGAAATTTTGTCATGTGAAATTTCATGTCATGTGAAAATTTCATGTCATGTGAAATTTCATGTCATGTGAAATTTTGTCATGTGAAATTTCATGTCATGTGAAATTTCATGTCATGTGAAATTTCATGTCATGTGAAATTTCATGTCATGTGAAATTTCATGTCATGTGAAATTTGTCATGTGAAATTTTGTCATGTGAAATTTTGTCATGTGAAATTTCATGTCATGTGAAATTTCATGTCATGTGAAATTTCATGTCATGTGAAATTTCATGTCATGTGAAATTTCATGTCATGTGAAATTTTCATGTGAAATTTCAAATCATGTGAAAATTTGTCATGTGAAATTTCATGTCATGTGAAATTTCAAATGTCATGTCATGAAAATTTCATGTCAAATTTTGTCATGTGAAATTTCATGTCATGTGAAATTTTGTCATGTGAAATTTTTGTCATGTGAAATTTTGTGTCATGTGAAATTTGTCATGTGAAATTTCATGTCATGTGAAATTTCATGTCATGTGAAATTTCATGTCATGTGAAATTTCAAATTTCATGTCATGTGAAATTTCATGTGAAATTTCATGTCATGTGAAATTTTGTCATGTGAAATTTCATGTCATGTGAAATTTTTTCATGTCATGTGAAATTTCATGTCATGTGAAATTTGTCATGTGAAATTTTGTCATGTGAAATTTCATGTGTCATGTGAAATTTCATGTCATGTGAAATTTTTGTCATGTGAAATTTCATTCATGTGAAATTTTGTCATGTGAAATTTCATGTCATGTGAAATTTTGTCATGTGAAATTTTTCATGTCATGTGAAATTTGTCATGTGAAATTTCATGTGAAATTTCATGTGAAATTTGTCATGTCATGAAAATTCATGTCATGTGAAATTTGTCATGTCATGTGAAATTTCATGTCATGTGAAATTTCATGTCATGTGAAATTTCATGTCATGTGAAATTTCATGTCATGTGAAATTTTGTCTGTCATGTGAAATTTTGTCATGTCATGAAATTTGTCATGTCATGAAAATTTCATGTCATGTGAAATTTCATGTCATGTGAAATTTCATGTCATGTGAAATTTCATGTCATGTGAATTTCATCATGTCAAAATTTGTCATGTGAAATTTCATGTCATGTCAAATTTCATGTCATGTGAAATTTTCATGTCATGTGAAATTTGTCATGTGAAATTTTTGTCATGAAATTTCATGTCATGTGAAATTTGTCATGTGAAATTTCATGTCATGTGAAATTTCATGTCATGTGAAATTTGTCATGTGAAATTTCATGTCATGTGAAATTTTGTCATGTGTGAAATTTTGTCATGTGAAATTTCATCATGTGAAATTTCATGTCATGTGAAATTTTGTCATGTCATGTGAAATTTCATGTCATGTGAAATTTTGTCATGTGAAATTTCATGTCATGTGAAAAATTCATGTCATGTGAAATTCATGTCATGTGAAATGTCATGTGAAATTTCATGTCATGTGAAATTTCATGTCATGTGAAATTTCATGTGTCAATGTGTCAAAATTTCATGTCATGTGAAATTTCATGTCATGTAAAATTTTCATGTGAAATTTCATGTCATGTGAAATTTCATGTCATGTGAAAATTTCATGTCATGTGAAATTTCATGTCAATTTCATGTCATGTGAAATTTCATGTCATGTCAAAATTTGTCATGTGAAATTTTGTCATGAAATTTTGTCATGTGAAATTTCATGTCATGTGAAATTTCATTGTGAAATTTCATGTCATGTGAAATTTCATGTCATGTGAAATTTCATGTCATGTGAAATTTCATGTCATGTGAAATTTTTCATGTGAAATTTGTCATGTGAAATTTCATGTCATGTGAAATTTCATGTCATGTGAAATTTCATGTCATGTGAAATTTTATGTCATGTGAAATTTCATGTCATGTGAAATTTCATGTCATGTGAAATTTCATGTCATGTGAAATTTCATGTCATGTGAAATTTCATGTCATGTGAAATTTGTCATGTGAAATTTCATGTCATGTCATGAAATTTTGTCATCATTTCAAATGTCATGTCAAATTTCATGTCATGTGAAATTTTGTCATGTGAAATTTAATGTCATGTGAAATTTCCTGTCATGTGAAATTTTGTCATGTGAAATTTCATGTCATGTGAAATTTTGTGTGAAATTTTGTCATGTGAAATTTTGTCATGTGAAATTTTGTCATGTGAAATTTTTTCATGTCATGTGAAATTTCATGTCATGTTTGTGATGTCATGTGAAATTCATCATCATGTGAAATTTTGTCATGTGAAATTTCATGTCATGTGAAATTTCATGTCATGTGAAATTTCATGTCATGTGAAATTTCATGTCATGTGAAATTTCATGTCATGTGAAATTTCATGTCATGTGAAATTTCATGTCATGTGAAATTTTGTCATGTGAAATTTCATGTCATGTGAAAATTTCATGTCATGTGAAATTTTGTCATGTGAAAATTCATGTCATGTGAAATTTCATGTGAAAATTTTGTCATGTGAAATTTCATGTCATGTGAAATTTTGTCATGTGAAAAATTTCATTTGTCATGTGAAATTTCATGTCATGTGAAATTTCATGTCATGTGAAATTTCATGTCATGTGAAAATTTCATGTCATGTGAAATTTCATGTCATGTGAAAATTTTCATGTCATGTGAAATTTTTTTGTCATGTGAAATTTCATGTCATGTGAAATTTTGTCATGTGAAATTTCATGTCATGTGAAATTTTGTCATGTGAAATTTCATCATGTCAAAATTTCATCATGTGAAATTTCATGTCATGTGAAATTTCATGTCATGTGAAATTGTGAAATTTGTCATGTCATGTGAAATTTCATGTCATGTGAAATTTCATGTCATGTGAAATTTCATGTCATGTGAAATTTCATGTCATGTGAAATTTTGTCATGTGAAATTTGATTTGTGAAAATTCATGTCATGTGAAATTTCATGTCATGTGAAATTTCATGTCATGTGAAATTTCATGTCATGTGAAATTTGTGTCATGTGAAATTTCATGTCATGTGAAATTTTGTCATGTGAAATTTTGTCATCATGTGAAATTTGTCATGTGAAATTTTGTCATGTGAAATTTTCATGTGAAATTTTGTCATGTGAAATTTCATGTCATGTGAAATTTCATGTCATGTGAAATTTCATGTCATGTGAAATTTCATGTCATGTGAAATTTTGTCATGTCATGTGAAATTTCATGTGAAATTTGTCATGAAATTTTGTCATGTGAAATTTTGTCATGTGAAATTTCATGTCATGTGAAATTTCATGTCATGTGAAATTTCATGTCATGTGAAATTTGTCATGTGAAATTTCATGTCATGTGAAATTTCATGTCATGTGAAATTTCATGTCATGTGAAATTTCATGTCATGTGAAATTTCATGTCATGTGAAATTTCATGTCAAAAAATTTGTCATGTGAAATTTTGTCATGTGAAATTTCATGTCATGTGAAATTTCATGTCATGAAATTTTCATGTCATGTGAAATTTCATGTCATGTGAATGTCATGTTTGTCATGTGAAATTTCATGTCATGTGAAATTTTGTGTCATGTGAAATTTCATGTGAAATTTTTCATGTCATGTGAAATTCATGTGAAATTGTCATGTGAAATTTTGTCATGTGAAATTTCATGTCATGTGAAATTTCATGTCATGTGAAATTTGTCATGTGAAATTTCATGTCATGTGAAATTTCATGTCATGTGAAATTTCATGTCATGTGAAATTTCATGTCATGTGAAATTTCATGTCATGTGAAATTTCATGTCATGTGAAATTTTGTGTCATGTGAAATTTTCATGTGAAATTTTGTCATGTGAAATTTTGTCATGTCAAAATTTCATGTCATGTGAAATTTCATGTCATGTGAAATTTCATGTCATGTGAAAATTTGTCATGTGAAATTTCATGTCATGAAAAATTGTCATGTGAAATTTTGTCATGTGAAATTTCATGTCATGTGAATTTGTCATGTCATGAAATTTCATGTCATGTGAAATTTCATGTCAAATTTCATGTGAAATTTTCATGTCATGTGAAATTTCATGTCATGTGAAAATTTCATGTCATGTGAAATTTCATCATGTGAAATTTCATGTGAAATTTTGTCATGTGAAATTTCATGTCATGTGAAATTTCATGTCATGTGAAATTTGTCATGTGAAATTTCATGTCATGAAAATTTCATGTCATGTGAAATTTCATGTCATGTGAAATTTCATGTCATGTGAAATTTCATGTCATGTGAAATTTCATGTCATGTGAAATTCATGTCATGTGAAATTTTGTCATGTGAAATTTTGTCATGTGAAATTTGTCATGTCATGAAAATTTCATGTCATGTGAAATTTGTCATGTCAAAAATTTTGTCATTGAAATTTCCTGTCATGTGAAATTTCATGTCATGTGAAATTTTGTCATGTGAAATTTTGTCATGTGAAATTTCATGTGTCATGTGAAATTTGTCATGTTTCATGTCATGTGAAATTTTGTCATGTGAAATTTCATGTCATGTGAAATTTCATGTCATGTGAAATTTTGTCATGTGAAATTTCATGTCATGTCAAAATTCATGTGATGTCATTCATGTCATGAAATTTCATGTCATGTGAAATTTTCATGTCATGTGAAATTTTGTCATGTGAAATTTCATGTCATGTGAAATTTTGTCATGTGAAATTTCATGTCATGTCATGAAAATTTCATGTCATGTGTGAAATTTCATGTCATGTGAAATTTCATCATGTGAAATTTTGTCATGTCATGTGAAAAAATTTCATGTCATGTGAAATTTCATGTCAAATGTGAAAATTGTCATGTGAAATTTCATGTCATGTCATGTGAAATTTCATGTCATGTGAAATTTCATGTCATGTGAAATTTCATGTCATGTGAAATTTTGTCATGTCAAAATTTTGTCATGTGAAATTTTCATCATGAAATTTCATGTCATGTGAAATTTCATGTGAAATTTTGTCATGTGAAATTTTGTCATGTGAAATTTCATGTCATGTGAAATTTCATGTCATGTGAAATTTCATGTCATGTGAAATTTCATGTCATGTGAAAAATTTCATGTCATTGAAATTTCATGTCATGTGAAATTTTTTGTCATGTGAAATTTCATGTCATGTGAAATTTGTCATGTGAAATTTTTCATGTGAAATTTCATGTGAAATTTCATGTCATGTGAAATTTCATGTCATGTGAAATTTCATGTCATGTGAAATTTCATGTCATGTGAAATTTCATGTCATGTGAAATTTCATGTCATGTGAAATTTCATGTCATGTGAAATTTCATCATGTGAAATTTCATGTGAAATTTCATGTCATGTGAAATTTCATGTCAAATTTCATGTGAAATTTCATGTCATGTGAAATTTTGTCATGTGAAATTTCATGTCATGTGAAATTTCATGTCATGTGAAATTTCATGTGAAATTTCATGTCATGTGAAATTTCATGTCATGTGAAATTTCATGTCATGTGAAATTTTGTCATGTCATGTGAAATTTCATGTCATGAAATTTTGAAATTTTGTCATGTGAAATTTTGTCATGTGAAATTTGTCATGTCAAAATTTCATGTCATGTGAAATTTCATGTCATGTGAAATCATGTCATGTGAAATTTCATGTCATGTGAAATTTCATGTCATGTGAAATTTCATGTCATGTGAAATTTTCATGTCATGTGAAATTTCATGTTTTGTGTCATGTGAAATTTCATCATGTGAAATTTCATGTCATGTGAAATTTCATGTCATGTGAAATTTCATGTCAAATTTTGTCATGTGAAATTTGTCATGTGAAATTTCATGTCATGTGAAATTTCATGTCATGTGAAATTTCATGTCATGAAATTTCATGTCATGTGAAATTTCATGTCATGTGAAATTTTGTCATGTGAAATTTCATGTCATGTGAAATTTCATGTCATGTCATGTGAATTTCATGTCATGTGAAATTTCATGTCATGTGAAATTTCATGTCATGTGAAATTTCATGTCATGTGAAATTTCATGTCATGTGAAATTTTGTCATGTGAAATTTTGTCATGTGAAATTTTCATGTGAAATCATCATCATGAAAATTTGTCATGTGAAATTTCATGTCATGTGAAATTTCATGTCATGTGAAATTTCATGTCATGTGAAATTTTCATGTCATGTGAAATTTCATGTCATGTGAAATTTCATGTCATGTCATGTGATTTCATGTCATGTGAAATTTTGTCATGTGAAATTTCATGTCATGTGAAATTTCATGTCATGTCATGTGAAATTTCATGTCATGTCATGTGAAATTTCATGTCATGTGAAATTCATGTCATGTGAAATTTCATGTCATGTGAAATTTGTCATGTGAAATTTCATGTCATGTGAAATTTCATGTCATGTGAAATTTGTCATGAAATTTCATCATGAAAAATTTCATGTCATGTGAATTTTTATGTCATGTGAAATGTCATGTCGTGTGAAAATTTATGTCATGTGAAATTTTATGCCATGTGAAATTTCATGTCGTGTGAAATGTCATGTCATGTGAAATGTCATGTCATGTGAAATTTTGTCATCATGAAATTTTGTCATGTGAAATTTTGTCATGTGAAATTTTATGTCATGTGAAATGTCCTGTCATGTGAAATTTCATGTCTATTAAAAATTTCCTGTCATGTGAAATTTTGTCATGTGAAATTTCATGTCATGTCATGTGAAATTTTGTCATGTGAAATTTCATGTCATGTGAAATTTTCATGTCATGTGAAATTTGTCATGTGAAATTTCATGTCATGTGAAATTTTGTCATGTCAAAATTTCATGTGAAATTTGTTCATGTAAAATTTTGTCATGTGAAATTTCCTGTCATGTGAAATTTCATGTCATGTGAAATTTCATGTCATGTGAAATTTCATGTCATGTGAAATTTCATGTCATGTGAAATTTCATGTCATGTGAAATTTTGTCATGTGAAATTTCATGTCATGTGAAATTTTGTGTCATGTGAAATTTCCTGTCATGTGAAATTTCATGTCATGTGAAATTTCATGTCATGTGAAATTTCTTGTCATGTGAAATTTTGTCATGTGAAATTTCCTGTCATAAAATTTCATGTCATATGAAATTTCATGTCATGTGAAATTTTGTCATGTGAAATTTGTCATGTGAAAAATTTCATGTCATGTGAAATTTCATGTCATGTGAAATTTCAATGTGAAATTTCATGTCATGTGAAATTTTGTGTCATGTGAAATTTCATGTCATGTTTCATGTCATGTGAAATTTCATGTCATGTGAAATTTTTGTCATGTGAAATTTTGTCATGTGAAATTTTGTCATGTGAAATGTCATGTCATGTGAAATTTCATGTCATGTGAAATTTCATGTCATGTGAAATTTCACGTCATGTGAAATTTTATGTCATGTGAAATTTCATGTCATGTGAAATTTCATGTCATGTGAAATTTCATGTCGTGTGAAATTTCATGTCACGTGAAATTTTCTGTCTTGAAATTTCATGTCATGTGAAATTTCCTGTCATGTGAAATTTCATGTCATGTGAAATTTGTCATGTGAAATTTCTTGTCATAAAATTTCATGTCATGTGAAATTTCCTGTCATGTGAAACTTTGTCATGTGAAATTGTCATGTGAAATTTTATGTCATGTGAAATTTTATGCCATGTGAAGTTTCCTGTCATGTGAAATTTCATGTCATGTGAAATTTCCTGTCATGTGAAATTTTATGCCATGTGAAATGTCATGTCATGTGAAATTATGTCATGTGAAATTTCATGTCATGTGAAATTTCATGTCATGTGAAATTTCATGTCATGTGAAATTTCATGTCATGTGAAATTTTGTCATGTGAAATTTTGTCATGTGAATTTTCATGTCATGTGAAATTTCATGTCATGTGAAATTTCATGTTTTGTCATGTGAAAATTTCATGTCATGTGAAATTTCATGTCATTTCATGTCAAAAATTTCATGTCATGTGAAATTTCCTGTCATGTAAATTTTTATGTCTTGTGAAATTTTGTCATGTGAAATGTCATGTCATGTGAAATGTCATGTCATGTGAAATTTCATGTCATGTAAAATTGTGTCATGTAAAATTTCATGTCATGTGAAATTTTGTCATGCGAAATTTTCATGTCCTGTGAAGATGTATGTCATGTGAAATTTCATGTCATGTGAAAATGTATGTCATGTGAAATTTTATGTAATGTGAAGTTTCCTGTCATGTGAATTTTTGTCATGTGAAATGTCCTGTCATGTGAAATCATGTGAAATCATGTCATGTGAAAATTTCATGTCATGTGAAATTTCATGTCATGTGAAATTTCATGTCATGTGAAATTTCATGTCATGTGAAATTTTGTCATGTGAAATTTTGTCATTTGTCATGAAATTTCATGTCATGTGAAATTTCTGTCATGTGAAATTTCATGTCATGTGAATTTTCCTGTCATGTGAAATTTCATGTCATGTGAAATTGTATGTCATGTGAATTTTCCTGTCATGTGAAATTGTCATGTGAAATTTCATGTCATGTGAAATTTTATGTCATATGAAATTTTGTCATGTGAAATTTCCTGTCATATGAAATTTCATGTCATGTGAAATTTCGTGTCTTGTGAAATTGTCATGTGAAATTATGTCATGTGAAATTTTGTCATGTGAAATTTCATGTCATGTGAAATTTGTCATGTGAAATTTCATGTCATGTGAAATTTTGTCATGTGAAAGTTTGTCATGTGAAATTTCATGTCATGTGAAATTTCATGTCATGTGAAATTTCATGTCATGTGAAATTTGATCATGTGAAATTTTGTCATGTGAAATTTCATGTCATGTGAAATTTCATGTCATGTGAAATTTTGTCATGTGAAATTTTGTCATGTGAAATTTTGTCATGTGAAAAATTTCATGTCATGTGAAATTTTGTCATGTGAAATTTTGTCATGTGAAATGTCATGTCATGTGAAATTTCATGTCATGTGAAATTTCCTCTTTAATGAAATTTCATGTCATGTGAAATTTTGTCATGTGAAATTTTATGTCATGTGAAATTTCCTGTCATGTGAAATTTTGTCATGTGAAATTTCTGTCATGTGAAATTCATCATGTGAAATTTCATGTCATGTGAAATTTCATTCATGTCATGTTATGTGAAATTTCATGTCATGTGAAAAGTCCTGTCATGTGAAATTTCATGTCGTGAATTTTTCTGTCATGTGAAATTTTATCATGTGAAATTTTGTCATGTGAAATTTCATATCATGTGAAAATTCCTGTTATGTGAAATGTCACGTCATGTGAAAATTCATGTCATGTGCAATTTAATGTGAAATTTTCTGTCATGTGAAATTTTGTCATGTGAAATTTCATGTCATGTGAATTTTCATGTCATGTGAAATTTCATGTCATGTAAAATTTCATGTCATGTGAAAGTTTGTCATGTGAAATTTCATGTCATGTGAAATTATGTCATGTGAAATTTTGTCATGTGAAATTTCATGTCATGTGAAATTTCATGTCATGTGAAATTTCATGTCATGTGAAATAATGTCATGTAAAATTGTGTCATGTGAAATTTCATAGCATGTAAAATTTTATGTCATGTGAAATTTCATGTCTTGTGAAATTTCATGTCATGTGAATTTTCATGTCATGTAAAATTTCATGTCATGTGAAATGTCGTGTCATGTGAAATTTTGTCATGTGAAATTTTGTCATGTGAAATTTGATGTTATGTGAAATTTGATGTCATGTGAAGTTTCATGTCATGTGAAATTTCCTATCATGTGAAATTTCATGTCATGTAAAATTTTCTGTCATGTGAAATTTCCTGTCATGTAAAATTATGTCATGTGAAATTTTGTCATGTGAAAATTTGTGTCATGTGAAATTTTCATGTGAAATTTGTGTCATGTGAAATTTCATGTCATGTGAAATTTCATGTCATGTGAAATTTCATGTCATGTGAAATTTCATGTCATGTGAAGTTTTGTCATGTGAAATTTCATGTGAAATTTCCTGTCATGTGAAATTTCCTGTCATGTGAATTTTTGTCATGTGAAATTTTGTCATGTGAAGTTTTGTCAAGTGAAATTTTATGTGATGTGAAATTTCATGTCATGTGAAATGTCATGTCATGTGAACTTTCATGTCATATGAAATTTTATGTCATGTGAAATTGTATGTCATGTGAAATTTCATGCCATGTGAAATTTTGTCATCTAAAATTGTCATATGAAATTTTGTCATGTGAAATTTCATGCCATGTGAAATTTGTCATGTGAAATTTCATGTCATGTGAAATTTCATGTCATGTGAAATTTCATGTCATGTGAAATTTCATGTCATGTGAAATTTCATGTCATGTGAAATTTCATGTCATGTGAAATTTCATGTCATGTGAAATTTCATGTCATGTGAAATTTTGTCATGTGAAATTTTGTCATGTGAAATTTCATGTCATGTGAAATTTCATGTCATGTGAAATTTCATGTCATGTGAAATTTCCTGTCATGTAAAATTTCCTGTCATGTGAAATTTTATGTCATGTGAAATTTCATGTCATGTGAAATTTCATGTCATGTGAAATTTCATGTGAAATGTCATGTGAAATGTCCTGTCATGTAAAATTTTCTGTCATGTGAAATTTTGTAATGTGAAATTGTGTCATGTGAAATTTCATGCCATGTGAAATTTTGTCATCTAAAATTATGTCATGAAATTTTGTCATGTGAAATTTCATGTCATGTGAAATTTGTCATGTGAAATTTCATGTCATGTGAAATTTCCTGTCATGTGAAATTTCATGTCATGTGAAATGTTGTCATGTGAAATTTCATGTCATGTGAAATTTCATGTGTCATGTGAAATTTCATGTCATGTGAAATTGTCATGTGAAATTTCATCATGTGAAATTTTCATGTCATGTGAAATTTCATGTCATGTCATGTGAAATTTCATGTCATGTAAAATTTCATGTCATGTGAAATTTCTTGTCATGTGAAATTTCATATCATGTGAAATTTCATGTCATGTGAAATTTCATGTCATGTGAAATTTCATGTCATGTGAAATTTCATGTCATGTGAAATTTCATGTCATGTGAAATTTCATGTCATGTGAAATTTCATGTCATGTGAAATTTCCTGTCATGTGAAATTTCATGTCATGTGAAATTTTGTCATGTGAAATTTTGTCATGTGAAATTTCATGTCATGTGAAATTTCATGTCATGTGAAATTTCATGTGTCATGTGAAATTTCATGTCATGTGAAATTTTGTCATGTGAAATTTTGTCATGTGAAATTTTCATGTCATGTGAAATTTCATGTCATGTCATGAAATTTTGTCATGTGAAATTTCATGTCATGTGAAATTTGTCATGTTTTGTCAAAATTTTGTCATGTGAAATTTCATGTCATGTGAAATTTCATGTCATGTGAAATTTCATGTCATGTGAAATTTCATGTCATGTGAAATTTCATGTCATGTGAAATTTCATGTCATGTGAAATTTCATGTCATGTGAAATTTCATGTCATGTGAAATTTCATGTCATGTGAAATTTTGTCATGTGAAATTTTGTCATGTGAAATTTCATGTCATGTGAAATTTGTCATGTGAAATTTTGTCATGTGAAATTTGTCATGTGAAATTTCATGTCATGTGAAATTTCCTGTCATGTGAAAATTTCATGTCATGTGAAATTTCATGTCATGTGAAATTTCATGTCATGTGAAATTTCATGTCATGTGAAATTTGTCATGTCATGTGAAATTTCATGTCATGTGAAATTTCATGTCATGTGAAATTTCATGTCATGTGAAATTTGTCATGTCATGTGAAATTTCATGTCATGTGA
>JAIGNY010000816.1:0-57474 GCA_020152595.1 Chiridota heheva | reverse complement strand
AATGGTATACATTGGAAAACAGTGAGTCCCGACGAAATCATGAGCTTGCTCCTATTCTAACTTTTGCGTACACAAATAAAATATTACGTTCGAATTCTTAGTTAACCATTTTGCCGAATAATATAAAAATAGAAGTAAAGGTAATTTCAAATTAAAATTACAGAGAATATGGGGCTTTATTAAAAGAAAATGAAGACGCAAAAGCATTTAGTATTATAAAAATTAAAGAAAGGGTCATCGTATTTACATGATTTTAACACGTTTTGTAAAGTTTTGGAAAATCTTTAAAAAGTATTAAAAATAACTTTACAAATATTGTTTAAAATAGCATTAAAAAAAATGTTAGAAATAGCATTTTGTGTTTAATGTTCTTTAATCAAATTGATTTACATCAGGAATTGATGCATTAATTTTCAAGGACGGAGTCGACGAAACTGTGTACGAGTTCAGTATGGTTTTGCCAAGTTGAAAGGGAAACTTTATCATTACAGTTAATGGGATATGTTTTATGAACATTTGTGTTGCCTCAGCCAGTCAGCGAAAATTAATGGTACTCATATGTGTTGGAAAGTATTATCTAATATACATCATATTCAAAGAAAAAAATTATGTCCAGTATCTGTTGAAAAATGACAACAAATATATTTTCTCCCATTGACTTCGATAATAACTGCCTGTTTGTTTTCCCATTTGACTAAAGTTTGAGATCGTCAAAAAATTAGGTCGCCGTGCACCGCAACATTCCCGGATGTCCGACCTCGAGAATCTCAGCTTCATACTGCTGTATGTCCATCCGACTCATATAGGCCCATAGGGCCGGTGCTTATCCCCGATTTCCATAGCACAAGCGCATGAGAGCACGTGACTCCTCCTGGAAGGGACGCTAATTCATCACAGGTTACCCTTAGCAGTGCTAGTACTTGTTTTACAGGTAAGTGGACTTGGGCATGTAGAGTAAAGTGTCTTGCTCAAGGACACAATGCAGCGTTCAACGGGAGTCGAACCCGATACCTTTTGTACAATTTAGTACAATTCAGGAATAAATTGGTGTTAAAACTAACTTGATATCATTTCTTTTACGAGTTATTGCACTTTGAAAATTTCTTGAGGGTGTTGAAAAGTGACCTTGCAATGCAAAGTGTGATGTCGTAATAAGATCATTTTTATTTTGAATCACCTTCACTTTTTATATTTATTATTCGGCAAAATGCTTAACTAGGGTAATTCTTTAGAGTGTTACATAGGCCTACATGAGAGACGGGCAAAGCATCTTATCTCCCATTTCACATTAATTGAACGACACATGTTTCCAATAATTTAGAAAGAGGCAATTAATTTTCAAAGAAATACAAAACAATGTCTTCAATGTGGGAGTATGATATCACACTTTACACTTCAAGGTATCTTTTCAACACCCTGATGAATTCGATTCCCAAAATGTGTAGAAAAGTTACTGGTGCCGTATATAATAATGGCAAAGCTGCACTTCAAGACAATTTTTTAGCAAAAATTCTTTCTTTTCTTTAGACTATTAAATACATTGAACATGTCACCCTGGAACTGAATAAGATGTAAACATTGTTTTTTTGACCATTTTGCAAGTTCTATGATAAGTCTTTTTAATTCACTAGAGTATTCCTAAAGGAACATTTCGAAGTTTCAGTTCAATAATGCCAAAGAGATTTTAACTTAAAGTTTACAAAAGTAAAAAAGAATACGAACCCACTGGAAAATGATGCTTAATAACTCTACCAATCATGCACAATTTTCAAACTCTTGTACGACAGTACGAAGTAGAGTCTAACATTGAAGATCGATTAGCCTCGCTATAGACCTTCTCAAATCGAGTTTAGCCGAATGTTAATTCTTTCGTATTTCGAACAAACAATTGCTGGGGGAATTTTACCTTTATTTTCCAACTAATCAGGTGCAGTTTTGGAGGAAAAATTTGTAGTAAACAATGTGCGCACGTATTATCTTCATGCATAACGCACATATGATAAGTGCGTTTGAGAGCAGTTTTTGATACTCCTGGTCCCATACCGTGCGTATATTATGCAGACGGCGACGATTCCCAAGTGTTTGATTTGACAAAAAAATCCCCCCAGTATACCACTGGTCCAAAAAAGGCACGTCAATTTTGGCCATGTGACATTATTTAAAATAGTTTTTCGAAAATTACCGATTCTGATATGAAAAGAAAAGGTCTATAGCGCACATGCTAACGAAAACTCTATCCGTTTATACTTACTTCCCGCTCGCGGTTTTAGAGCCAATACGAAAGCAAAGACTAGAAAATGCATATTTGTTTAATTACTTGTCACAGATAAATTAATCACTTCAAATTAAAGATCAACGCGTTTTCTCTTATTTCCGTCTTAGTGTGAAGCAAAATATCAGTGATTTTAGCTCGGATACGACACTACATTACGTGCTCATACGAGAAGCGAAATGCGCATGATATTCTTTACATTTCACTCACAATACTCCACGGAATGAGCAATTTCCCAAAGTTTAAATCAAACTAATATCAAATTCAGTCACAACTTTCGCTGGTCTAGATGTATTGTGTCCATTTCAGAAAGTAATATTAAAATGACACGGGTGCATTCTTCCTATATGAAAATTTAATCTCGCTGATAACTTGTGGAAATTTGTGTGTGATTTCGTTACAAGAAGAGCACTATCCATGAAGAACATGTTTGAATTTGGTAAAATGTCTGTTAATTGAGAAATGGCTGATCAAAGCTTCACGCTTTTACGCATAAAGCAAATGTGATGTTGTAAGACCACAAATCTTTACATCACTCTATATTGGTTTTCTTCCAGATCAAACATTAATTGCTAAAGAAAATATAATAATAGAGCTATTCAAGTGGAGTTCTCGACAGAAAAGTGACGGCCTAATAAACTAAGCTCACTGAAATAATGATTTTTTTTTTGTACACGCAACTGCACTGAGTATTATCGATGCTACTATTCTTGTACGTGTCCTTTTTTGTGTGCGAATGTACCACAACAGTAGCAAATGGAACGCAATATGTAACTTCTGTTTGTTAAAGTTTCCGTAAATAAACATTAAAATTAGAAACGCCCTAATTATCGGTCTAGTGCTCAATGTTTCCTATGGTGATATATGCACAATTTGTAATCGATATTAAATCTAAAAGTTATAGACAAAACAAGTGCAAGTGGAACATTGGGTTTCAAATTTATATTTTGTTGATTACATTGAATAAGGTAAAAAGTTTCGCGAATTAGTAACTTATAAATTATAATATGAAAATCGCCATATTGTATTAGTTCACACGATTCTTTCTTATCTTTATTTTCGAATGTTACTATTTCAAATGTAAAATGCTTACGAAAATGAGATACAGAAAATCAGGTAAAAAGCTTAGGCATTGGGCATCGTTACAAATATTTCTACATTTTGAAAATGATTATTAGTAATATGTAGCGCGTTTCTCATTTCCGAAAACGGAACGTTTATTTTGTTATTTGTTATTTGATTCAAACATCATCTTTTTAAAGATTGTATTGCGTTTGAACTAGAGCGAGATCCGAAAGTATCCTCAGTTTTCCAAATCACCAGAACATCCAAAACGTCAACAGTGTTCTAGTGTTGTGGAATTTTCAGTCACCTCCCAACAATCAGATAGTTCCGTAGTACCCAATTAAACTACCAGATCGATGAGGTATGTCAGCTGGGCTTTTGTAGTACCAGGAGTAGTGTGTGACAGATACGGACGTAACAAGAAATGACAAGCGAGCTCCAAGCTCCCCACAAGATCACCACGTATTCACAACTGGGACCTTTATGCAGTTTTGATGGCGTAAGTTTACAAACTTGTGATTGGAAAATTAGAACATGTGTGAGCTTGCATTACAAAAGCAAGCACACTTTATGCTGTAAAGAGCTATCTCTAGCTGTAAGCAGGTATATCACACCGCGGATGACAAACTAATGGATAATCCATACGAAGTAACTACTAACAGTGAGCTTAAAGAGATTAAAAACTGTTATGCATGTTATCCACTGTCTTGCAAATGTACTATCAATGGTATTTTTTTACAAATCATTGTATTTTTATGGAAATTATAAGCTTTTGCGAAACAATCATAGAAATGCTTCCCCCTAGAATTATATGTATATGTTGTGATAAAGTTGTAAATTACTTTATTGCCATGCAAATATTTCGCCCAATCAATAGACATTTCACTTTGCAGTGCTCGCACCATGGGCGGAGTTTGCCTACCGAAAATGAGGGGCAAAGTCAAAAGTGTGGGACAAAACCACAAACTCATGCTAAGATGCAAATAATTACTATATACGAAATAAACAGTTTCTGAAGAAAAAAGTGGGGTGGGGGGACTAGAGCCGCTTCAAAACCTGCCTATCGCGCGCACCATTTGTTGGGATTAAATCTGTAAATTGTAATATTCAACAGACTCGTGCATATTCTGGATGTGTATTATGTGCCAAAAGTATTTACACAACTAGCACCCATGCTCGAAAACCATTGCGTGTGAGATTTCACTTAGTAACACGTCACTGATCTGTCAAGTGACCTTGAAGTACTACGTTTCTATCCGGATGAGTTTTAAATGTGCTTGGCATCAAGCCGATCTTATATCACGTTTCACAAACGGGTTTCTTAAGAAGCCCTAAGCCTGAAAAAAGCGATTTAACATTCTTGCCTCTTCCAATTAAGGATACGACATCTCCCAATTTGGAGAAGAGAGATCAGATCGCTGCCCTTGTCTACGTGGTGCGGACGGATTTGGTGCGGATGACCTGATGACCGCTGACATATAGATATCAGGCTTTAAATCATAAAACATCTATGGTTGTAGAATCAGGATCTTCCTGGAATGGACAAATAAGTAGCAGAATTCGACTCACTTAAGAAATGGAGGGTCAATCGCTGCCCTGGTCCACGTGGTGCGGACGGCATTTGGTGCGGATGACCGCTGACAGATGGATATCCGCTTTAGATTTTGAAACATTTATGATTGTAGAATTAGGGTGTCTTCATAGAAAGGATATATAAGTAGCAAAACTCGATTCAGTCGAAAAATGGAGGGGGATTGCTGCCCTTGTCCACAAGGTACGGACGACATTTGGTGCCGATGACCTGATGACCGCTGACAGATGAATATTAGGCTTTAATTTGTGACACATCTATAGTTGTAAAATCATCGTGTCTTCCTGGAATAGATAGCATCAGTGGCAGATTTCGATACATTCGAGAAAACATGAAATCTACATGAGTATTTTCAAGCCCTAACAAAAAATACTAAATAAATTTGAAGAAACGAATAGTAGAGAAAAAGTGGGATGTTTAGTTTAAGAAAATTGAAATAAGAAAATTGATCACATTTAGTAATTATCTCTTTTTCATGAAGAACAACAAAATTAAACAATTTTAGAAAAATAGAAAGTAGGAAAATATAATACAAAACAAAAAAATCATTATGCCTGACATCTTTCAAATTTATTTTTACAAAATGAACAGCTAATATGGGTGTATTCGAAATTAATATGACGTAAACGTGGTCTAGCTTATAATAATTCTAGACAGTTAATTTATTATGTTAATCTTCATTGAATAATAATTCAAAAGAAATATCTTGGGCCTATTCATAAGATTGTCCAATGAGCCGGTAAAATAACCAGGTAAATATTGTTTTCAGGATATTCGTCGGTCGCATGGTAATGAAGGATATTCGTGGAATTTTCATCAATAGCGAACAATAAGTGTTGATTGTTGCAAATTACCATCGTGTGAAAATTCGAATAATAAAAAAAAAAGTAGCTCCAAAGGTTAAATATTCAACATATAGCAATACATACCAATCACAGCGCATATATCATCAAAACATTCTGAAAACTAACGAATTTATTTACAAACATTAAAGAATTGATTGTTGTCATGTATTTAATTCCCACAATGCAACTTTCTATCTTCAACCTTCGCCTTTGCGAATATTTAATTTGTGTAAATGAATGAATTCAATTGAATACCTTGGCGCCTCCATCTACAAAAGCAGATGATCAAAATGTTTGTTTTTATTTGTTTTACACATTTAAAAAAATTACTCTCCAGCCGCCTCCAGCGTGCAACAGCCTACAGAGTGTGCCATATTACTCAATTGAATGAGCATATCATTTTATATGTACCGTAGTCCATGAGATCCAAGTCATTTAAAAAAAATCATGTCAGCTAATATTGTGGCAGCCTGGAATTCACAATTTATTTATTTTCTGCAAAAAACAACATGTTTTTGAATAACTTCAATTACTTACAACATTCTATATTTCATATTTAAACTCCATATATAAAACATGAAATATATTACAATAGCTATTACAACACATAAACAATCTACCCAAGCTTTGAATGGACTGCGTAGTAAACGTTGACTATATTATAAGATACCTTCAACATCCGATCTGCCATATGCGAATTTATTTACCCTCCATGTCAATTAATTCCAACTCGAAGGAAAAGATAATCAGCGAACCTGTATGGAATTAAAATAACAAAAGCACTAATTTTAAGAGAAATATGTCAAGAAATCTCTTTATTTCACTTATGAAAAAATTTCCTCCAAATATGAAATATTGAAGGGGATGTTTGCAAAATAAGTGATTAATGCTCAGGCCTACAATATTTTCGACTCGTACTACTTTATTACTGAAGATTATCACTTAAGATCCATGGCAAATATTTTCCATTGCAAATCTACCAGCAAAGGAGAAAATAATTACACGGTTGTCAAAAACCCTCCGACGTAAACTTTCCTAACAAACTAGTGTATTGGCTACATAGCGTACATTTAATGTTTTATATTCTCAGATAATTCGTCTACTTTTAAATTTTTGAGCAGCTTCTTTGTAGTGTTTTGCATATCTGGTCCATCTGTGTCAAAATGCTAATTTCCAAGTACAACATATCGTTTTCAATATTTGATACATCCAATACAATCGCAGTGCTGAGATGTGGCACCACACCATTTTGTTTAATAACAACACCGGTCTTTACTACATTTGGCGGATTTTCCAGTGTTGTCTGGGAACTCTATTCCACTCTCTAAAACAAATTAAATATTTTAAACAAGTGTTTTTAAACAGTATGTTAAAGAAGAAGATCAAGCAAAAATGTAAGCAAAATACACAAAAACGTTTTTTTTTTGTCAGTATGTTGTTCCCTTACTGTCAAGTCTGATAAGTTGACATTTTAATTTGCGATGGTGAAAATATAGAACAAAATCTTAAAAACCCTGAGTGAAATGTATAATCCTAGAAGTTTAAAAATATAACACCGCTAATGTTTAATGTAAGTAATGTAATGGCAAATGTGATATACTCGGTTTTGCTATTGTTCAATTTACGTCTATTTTCATTGATTCATTTTGAGATTGTTTTTGTACAATCTTCAAGAAGCTTAATACAATGTCTCTCGTCCTTAGGGCTATTTGCTTTAGAGGAGTCGTGGTATGCATGATGCTCGCGACGGCCCTACCCTACAATGCTCACCTGCTTCGCTTCTTTTTGAGTACTGGTAGAAATATGTATTCCTTTAAAGTACTTGCATACAAACCATTGATATTAAATATAATAAAGGATTTTCTAAAAATATCACATCACTTGAAATTATAGAATAACGTATGAGTAATGTAAGGGAATTTTTAACAGCATATCTTAATACGAATATGAGAAAATCTATATATAATAACAATAGCAAAAATTTCAGTCATTTGGTCCTGCGGGTCCAAAAAAGGAATGTGATTATATGCAAAATTATACAAAATAAATATACGATAAGCTACAAAGCCCAATAAATGGGGGCAAGGAATGGCTGATGCTGTTATTTTCACTTTTGAGACGACCTGTTACAGATTAACATTTTAGATAGACATTTAAAATGTAAAAGTGGGTTAGAATAAATATGGTTGACCAATTGAATGGTATAGCAGGATGTGTACATACGATGAAAGGGTGTGTGGGAACTATTTAAAGAAATATTGCCATCATATTTATTCATATTGTAGAGAACTATTTTAGAAACAAATCGGTTTAGAAGTTTTAGTTGCTTTTCAAATATTTCCTCGGTGTGTTGAAAAGTGACCTTGAAGATTAACGTGTGATGTCATAATTTCGGATCTAAGTTCCCTTAATTCTTTATGTATTTCTATAAATGGAAATAGATTTTTTCTTCATTTAGCATATATAAACAGATGTAAAGCATGTTCTTATAAAGTTTATGTTATATCTCATCTCAATAATTAAACAAAAAATATTTCCATTAATTTAGAAACAAGCAATATATTTTGAAAGAAATACACTAAGAATTATCGCTTATTATAGATAATTATGACATCACACGTTACACTGCAAGGTCACTTTCCAACACTCTGGTAAAATCTTTGAAATACAATTTGTTTCACGAGGAAATGCATGGGAATATTCTTTTAAAAGATGTTTGGTAATGTTTCAAAATATTTATAAAAAAAACTATATTTAGCAGTTCGGTTTGTACCGCCGATCGCAGGACTCAGTAAGTCCCCCGATCGGGAGACTCAATCATGCGCACTAAGCTTACAGTGATATATAGAAGCCACCATTTTAATTGTGAAGTTTCAGTTATAGACGCTTATCAGACCTTTCCTTGAAGGTTTGTAACAAAGTTTGTTTTTCTTTAAAAAAATTCAATTAAACCCTCAAAAGATTGACATCCGGATCTACTTTGAAGGTTGACGTATAGGTTTACTATAGGTTAACCTCTAAACAATTAATTCTAAAATATCGGAAGTGCATAAAGACAAAATGATATATAAGTCTTGAGAGATTTACCAAACCATGTAATTGTTTCATGCCCATGTGCGAGCTTAATATTAACATGTCTGCCGATGATTATCAACATAATGTATATGCTAAATACAATTTCATACTCACTTCCTGCTTGTAGCTTTAGAGACAGCACGAAAACAACGACTAGAAAATGCATACTTTTCTTTTCATTGGCTACAGATACATCAATCCCTTCAAAAATACAATCAATTAGTTCTCTTCTCCTTTCTATTTTTTGTTTGTTTAAAACGATATCAAAATAAATTTATCGTGAATTTAATACACTCTTTTGTATTTTTTTATGTAATATATTTGGCAGATAATACTCACGCAACATGCACAATGTTTTACGGTGTGAACAATTTCCCAAAGTTGAATGAAAAGTCAATTAAATGTAATTTAGTTATTCTTGATTTCGTTGTGTCTAAGTGTGTTGTTTGAGACTCATTATGATAACCGCAAAGCCATCAAAAGCTTTGTTCTTTGTGCTATAATATTACACTGTGATCATAATGGTAACTTATAGATTTTATGATTTGGTAATCTGAGAAGCATTACGTTCCGAGCAGAAAAGAGTTCCAATTTGGTAAAAGACTGTTCTGTTTATTGCAAAATTGCTGGCAGGCTGCAGGTCACACATTACGCTTTTATGTAGCGTTTGCGATATTATAAGACGAAGACAACAACAAATCTTTCTATGATACTATAATTGTATTCTCCCATTCAACCATTAATCACTTAAAATAGATATGAATAGAGCTATTCACAGGCAATCTCGATATAAAATTAAGAGCGTCTTCTTCTAGGATATTGGACTAATGGAATTAATTTCGTACACGCAAGGGTGAAATAAGTATCAGCGAAACTCGTACGTCCCCTTTTGACTTTACTCGTATTTGCATGCACACGATAGATGAATCAACAATATTAGAAAACGGAGCCAGGACCGTCGCAGCAGATGAATTAGTGGTGCGGTGATGTAAAACAGTGGGAGGAAGATTTATAACACTTTCTCGTTAAGGTGAGACCAGAGGTTTTACTGCCAGGGCGTAGCGGTCGCTTTTGCGGCGAGGGAACCAGAGGCCAGCTTAATTGTCCCTAGTGTGGTGAGGGCCCCTGATGGGGTAAAGGCGCGAAGCTACGGTAGGGTCCAAGATCAAAATTAATGTCAAAGAGAGCTATCATACACAGTATACAAAACAAAAAATCATGAAAACGTATAATGTGGGAATACAATGTTTTATTGTTCGCGTTTCTGTTCATGGATATAGGTCTATGGTCACTCTTTTATGTGTAGTCTGAAAGAAAAATGTAAAGCTTCCAATAATACTATAAACGTATGTAAATTTGTCAAACTTTTAAAACAAACCTGTTCTATACCCCACCCTCCTCTCTATCTCTCTGTGTCTCAGTTTATGTATTGATTACAATATCACAAAAAGTGTTAATATAATACTAATAGATTATTTTACATATTCAAACTTTTCTCCGCAGAACGCCCTGAGAAAATGCTCTTTTGAAATCTAAAAAAGTAATACGCATTTGGAATGTCAAAGCTTGTTGAAGTACCGGAACGGTTTTGACCATTTGACGATCTTTTAGCTTTCTTTCGGGAAAAAAAACCTGTATGTAAAACGTCGCGTTCTTGATTGGAACGCGCGAGGTTCAGGTTTCTTGTGTCCAAAACTTCGCTTTGAAAAAACAATATCTGGCTGGTGAGGCGTTTCACTTATCTTTGGAGTTGGCATGGAACAATCCATCTTCGCTTCATATTACGAAAGGTACACTGTAAAGAATAGTGCCAACCAATACCGCGCCGTACTACTATACTAGTACACCTATAAGTATACATATGCTAGGCCCAATCCTATACAACCACGACTATACATACCACCGATCTATAGGGGTTCTAAATCACCGGCGTCGTCTTACCAAATGATACATGCCATACTGGCCGGTAAACCAAGCACGTTAATGGTTAAACTCAAAACGCAACAAACTAAATGTTATTATAAAAAACAAAAGGGAAACTAAATATTGTTGACAATAACCAAAAGTATTGTCGTCTGGTTGAGATAAAAACAAGGAACTTTTTCTTCTTCCTAAATGCACGTGGAAGTTGAAATGATTAGCAAGGTAAGCTTGCGTACGCGAAAGGTGCCCACAGAGCATATGACGTCACGTGAAGAACGTCTTTATAATATATCTAAATGTCGGATGCGCACTAAAATACGAGAGTTGAACAATTTTTGGAAAAACTCATTTTTGGGAAAAAACAATTAATTGCAATTTTGTTATCATGGGAGGGGGGTATTTGTGTATTCTTTTCTAAAGGACAGATCAAGTTTGATTTAATTATGAAATTTTGTTTGTTTTGCGTAAAAGTGGTTCGACGAGCGCCACACCAGCCGCACCGGCTCCGACGGGTCTGAACGGAGTGCAACTTAAAATTTTGTTTGCAATACATTGAAAGAAAACAAAAAAACAAAAACATTTAAGTTTCTTTAAGCGCACAATGTAACTGAATATATTATACATTTGTATTATATCAAATTTCTATTACTTGGCCAATTTTATCCTTTGTTCATGGAATACCTTTGATGGAGAACAGGTAGCTCAGTTGGTAGAGTGCACGACTGAGATACTGGGGGTACCGAGTTCAATGTCCAGCCAGGCGTACCTTAATTTTTCCACAGCGATGTAGACAATTACGCTGAGCATGCAGCAGCTACTCCTCATTCAGCTATTGAGAGAAGTGGCAATGGATGAATGACGCACGGCGTCCATCGGAGGGGACAGTAAGATGTCGGTCCCAACGGCAGGATATTCAATGCCCTGTCTAGTTCTCCGAATACTATTAGTGAAGAAAAACATTCTCTTTTTGTTCCACTAAAGATTAGTGCAAGTGCGCCCACGTAGGCAGCCGGGAATTGACTGCTTTGGATTTGTAAAGTGCATTGAGACGGTTGATATAATGCGCTACATGAAAATGTCTAATTATCATTAGTATTAGTATTATTATTTTTGTATATATGTTTGTCGTTGTCGTCGTGTCGTTGTCATCGTCGTCGTTGTCGTCGTCCTTCTCCTCCTTCGTCATCGTCATCGTAATCTTCATCGTCATCGTCATTGTCATCGTAATCGTCATCGTAATTGTCTTCATAGTCGACATCATCATCGTCATCATCATCACATATATAAATATATATATATGTATATATATATATATATATATATATATATATATATATATATATATATATATATATATATATATATATATATATATATATATATATGTGTGTGTGTGTGTGTGTGTGTGTAATTATGAAGTGACGTTCTTATTTTCTTTAAATATAACTTTTTCTTTGATGATTTTAACAAAATAGTTGCTGTTTATAGCCGCATATGATGTCAATGTTCCCAGAGTAAGGCCCATTGTCCAAAAAGTCAGAATAAGGTTCCGATAACTAGGTCGATTGCAATTTTCAATCACTTTCGTTATCTACCTATAAGAAAAATGAGAGGAAATAGAGGTAAAATAAAAAGATTTTAAACAAATATTTCTTCTGAAACGTATAGGGCCAATGATACTTCTATAAATCATTGTATGATAACAGGTGGACCAGGGAAATATTTTACACAGGGCCTGATCAGCAAAATGAGCTGTAAATAAGATTCACAGCAATTTTCATATGATTTGGAGAGAAAAGTTTACATTCATGAGGCAATTTTATCCAAGTTGATGTCATTGTTTTTTAAGGTTTTTTTGTCCCCCCCCAAAAAAAAAGAGGATTTGTTTCTCCTAGAGAACGCACTCCGCCCTGGTAACGCCGCATCCACTGTCTACCAATGCCATTTGTTCCATCAATTAGCCCACCAGCAGACCAGTGAAAATTCCATTAAAAAATGACGTGCATGATAAGAAAATCGGATAGACATGCATTTGAAATTAATTGGATAAAAGAATGAGGAATCTAAAAGGAAGAAAATTTCGGGGGGGGGGGACTGGTGAGCGGCGGCTGACACTTTATTTTTTGAGATGGACACATCCATTATTAATATCATAAACAATACAAGGGTTGGTAGTATAACAACTGTTATCTATTTATTCAACGTGCTTAACGCTTTGATGAGTAAAGAGCCAAATGGTAAACAAGAGGCACTTCGTGCGGAGAAAGATCGCTGTCCTTCCCTCACATGGTGTTGACGCCATTTAGTGCGGATGACCGTTGCCAGATGGACATCAGGTTTTAAATGTTAAATTACCACACTTGGCAGGTTATCCATATTATGGGTTGGAAAACCTGTTCCCCTTCTAGCATCTAATCGTTCGTAACTTACTGCAAATACATTATATTGCCAGATTACAAAGTACATTTAACAATAGTTTTGCATCATTAATCAATTATTTTAAACGAAAACATGAAGAAATTTGTTTAGCTAAGATACAATAAGACTTCCAAGGAATGTGAAGATGTGATATTGTATAAAATCTATCTCTTTTTTAGAAATTTGCTTGAGCTTTAAACTTGATTATTTCTTTTTGACATAATTTTGTGGCAACGACGACGAGTGAACACACAATTACAATAACGGGGTCGTCGCCTACGTATCGGTTATGATAGTAACAATGCTATCACGAAACGCTTAAAATATTTGTCGGCGTTTTGTTGCTTTTATTGTCGTCTGATAAACTAGTGACATTCTCATATACAATGTGGGAAATTTAGAATGAAGCTTACCTAATCAGAAAATGAATCGGATAACTTCACAGTTAAAATTAGAATTCGTGATGTTGAAAAAACAACATCGTTATTGGGTAGCGACGTGTAAGTTTGTAAAGTTTTGGCCATTTGAATAACTATTCCTCTTTTCCCCATTTTGTCTGTTCTGCAATTGTAGTGTATACCCTTAAATCATAAAAAGAAATTTGAGTGGATTTTTTGGTAGAATCTTGCAAACCATATTTCTTTGACTTAGTACATTAAAAGATATAAAAAATATACTATACGTTTTTCTGGCGGCCATCTTGGTAGATTGACGGCCATTTTGAAATTTGACATCCGAAATTCATATTTTACTCAATATTTCACATTTTCTGTTCCATATTATTTTGTAATAATCTACGCTTTTCGTTCAAATTTAATTATATTATATCACATGGATTTAAAAACAATTAAAGATGATTGCCACATTTAAAATGGTTGCCGAATTTAAAATGGTTGCCAAATTTAAATGGTTGCCAAATTAAAATCGCTGCCACCTTAGTTGCATTTTACCGTGGTTGTATCTTTATGTGACAGCTGTAACTTAACAACTCTAAGGTCTGGGATGACTTTGCGCAGTGTAACGTTATTGTGAAGACCAACTCAATAGCATTTACTGCCATTTGAGTGGACCAAGCACACGAATATGTAAATAAAGTTCACAAAGGTGATAAAGACGTATCTAAAATAACCACATACGCTGAAACACTACGGAGTATTGTCTAAGTACACCTGAACTAACACGAGTGCGGCTGACTCAAAATTCAAATTCTGAGTAATGTGTAACCTGTGTGATGTTTGTACATTTTCGATTTGGATTTATACATGCAGAATTCAGTGCAATTGGCACTGAACTGTCTAATGTGCAGCGTCTACGACATTGACCTTCATTACAGCCATACTGAAATAAACGCACTAATGATTCTGGTGCTCAAAGAAGTTATAAGAGAACTGGAATCAGCTCATCATTTGGTTCACGTGATGCAGTGCCTTCAAATTTTCGTGGTGTAGCAACCAGAACCTACATCAACATTCTACATCCAGTGTGTGTGTGTTTAGACTTGTTTGTTTAATACAGCTGACAGGCAAGCTCCTTACATTATATAAATACCATTGCACTGGGCTCATCGTGAATACCTAATGCACTGAATCATTGGCACTTAGCTGTAAGAAATGCATCCTACCGTGCTTTTTGCTTTTGCCATTAATGTGACCGGTGGTGTCGCAGTCACTCACAGCATGTAAGCCTCTCAGTAGGCTGCAGTCTTAGAAGGTACAGTTTTTCTGCAGTTCCCATAATGAACGCTGCTTCTGCATCCAAGTACCAGAATACGGCTGGGTAGACAGGGCTAGAACCATCACATTCGTATCTGTTGAATAAATATGGACATTTGAACCACAGCAGCATAGCGTAAAAGAAGGTTACCTGCTTCTTCTTGGGTGCTCTGAAAGTCCATGAAATCTGTTGTTTTCTGATATGGAAGAACATCGTAATGTGGTACTGCAGTAACTGGTGAATATAAATGCTCTGTCACCTTTTGTGAAAAGGATAGTCAATTTGGTCAGCAATCTGTGCATTTATGCTCCCAGATATTGGATTGGGTGCAGTCTGGTTAGGAATATGTCCATGCATGCTCCCATCTACTGGACTGGATTCAATCTGGTCGGCAATCTGTGAATTTACGCTCTCAGCCATTGGATTGGGTGCAGTCTGGTTAGGAATCAGTCCATGTGTGCTCCCACCTACTGGACTTTGTTCAATCTGGTCAGAAATCTGTGAATTTATGCTCACAGCTATTGTATTGGGTGCAGTCTGTTTTATAGGAATCTGTCCATGTATGCTCCCACCTACTGGACTGCGTTCAATCTGGTCAGGAATCTGTGCATTTACGCTCCCAGCTATTGAATTGTGTGCAGTCTGGTTAAAAGTCTTGTCCATGTATTCTCCCAAGTACTGGATTGTTATTCATCTGGTCAGGAATTTGTGCATTTATTTTTCCAGCTAATGAATCAGGTGCTCCCAGCTAATGGGTCAGGTACTGTTTGCTCAGGAATCTACGTATTTGTGTTTCCAACTAATGGATTGTGTGCAATATGGTCAGGAGTCTGCACATTTGTGTTCCCAGCTACTGGATTGGGTTAAATCTGCAGTGGTTAGGAATCTGTGCGTTCATGCTCATAGCTAATGGATCAGGTGCTGTATGGTAACGAATCTGCGCATTTGTGTTCCTAGCTAATGGACTGTGTGCAGTATGGTCAGGAGTCTGCGCATTTGTGTCGCCAGCTACTTAATTGGGCTCAATCTGGTCAGGAATCTCTGCACATATGCTTCAGGCTACTGAATTGGGTGCAGTCGGATTAGGAATCTGTGTATTTATGCTCCCAGCTAATGGTTTAGGTGCGATCTGATTAGGAATATGTCCTTGTATGCTCCCACCTACTAGATTGGATTCAATGGTATGGTCAGGAGTCTGCGCATTTGTGTCCCCAGCTACTGAATTGGGCTTAATCTGGTCAGGAATCTCTGCACATATGCTTCAGGCTACTGAATTGGGTGCAGTCGGGTTAGGAATCTGTGTATTTATGCTCCCAGCTAATGGATCAGGTGCGATCTGATTAGGAATATGTCCTTGTATGCTCCCACCTACTGTATTGGATTCAATCTGGTTAAGAATCTGTGCATTTATGCTTCAAGCGACTGGAATGGGTGCAGTCTGGTCAGGAATCTGTACACTTATGCTCCCAGCTACTAGATTGGATGCAGTCTGATCAGGAATCTGTACATTTATGCCCCCAACTGCTGGATTGGATGCAGTCTGGTTAGGAATTTGTGTGTTTATGCTCCCAGCTACTGGATCAGATGCTAATCCTCTTAATGTCACTAAATACTCTAAGTGGTGCATTAATTGTGCTTTGTCTTAACATGGAGAAGTCTACCGTCACCTGTTATTAACTGCTGATTGGCGGTTATTAACCCGTATTTTCCAATTACATCTTTTATGTAAAGCTCTCTCAGGACCTGGCTATTACCAAAACACGTTACATGAGTGAGTTGGATGCCCGAAGATTGGCATCTTCCAAAGCGTAGTTAGTCTTTAATGGTTTACAGGCAGCACTCCACCCGAAAACTTTTATTTTGGTCATTTTCTTCACATATTTTTCTTTCCACAAATCCGTTGTTCAACAAATAATCTATTAGTCTTTTCTCCTCGAGACTCTGTTTCAGGTATGGTTTCTGCTATGCTGTCAGGAAGTATTACTATCGTGGGCAGATTAAACAACTTCAGTTCAGTTCCATCCTTATACTGTAAGTGGATTGCACTTTGATAGTGCTTTCTTGAGGTCATGAATATACCTCTCTTGACGGTTTACTTTACTGTCTGTCATTTATTGATTCCATATCCACATCACAGAACTCGCTGCTTAAACAAACTCCATCCCGATTTTCTGTGACTGTGGCAGTTCAGTAACCGCATGTGGCGGTTTGCAATTTCCAGTTTATTTCCAAATTATTCCACTTTGTATTGTAACAAAATTTGCCCTCTTAAGGTGTAAAATGCGTGAAATTTGTTTTATTTGGACAAATTGGTAGAAGATTCAACCTTTGAACATCAAAATTGACGTTATATTTCGTATTTTCACGTAAAGTTATTTCAAAGTTAAGAAATCAAGAGCAGCATTCCAACAATAAAACTCCCTCCCCGCATGACGGCAACACGAGGGGAGTTTTTACTTGAATAACATCAATATGTGCTATGTCTTTAGAGTTTGGGGCATAAAGATACTTGTAAAAGTGTATTTCTTGTAAATTCATAAGTGACCAATGTATAATGTCATTGAGTCATATTCAAAGAAGCATAAGTGTATGTGTATGCATATCTCGTAAGTGCTATTGCCTACCATTATCTTTGGAAAATCCTTTTCGCACTTCACGTGTTTGCTTTACTAAAGGATGCTCGATGGTGCGTAACTCCTGACCTCTACACACAAAGAGTACTTGCTCTGCTCGTATATTGTATTGATGAACGGAAATGGCAAAACCGCATGATCTTTCAACGAAATTGTGTCAAGGGGAGGGGTTACGCTAATGGGTCGGCAAGATTTTAAAAGTCGATCAGAATTTTGCTGCTGAAAATGGTGTTATTTTTGGTGATTTCTAGACGAAATTAAACAATTAAACCAGTTTTCAGGGTATAAATGATCCAAGCAAGTAAGAACTCTATGATGTTCAAATATTAAGCTTTTATAAAATTACAGCATTTTTTATCGAGTTGTCTCAACTACTTGAGTAGCCGAATGATAGCGTAATACATTTTCAACTCAATTGGTAGAGTGCCCTCCGAACGGAATAAAATGACACGGGCAGTTTCATCCCGCCGTTTTTCAAAAGCGCTTTCTCTAAATGACCTCCATCACCTTTGTGAACTTTCTTGACATGTTCTTGCGCTTGGTCCACTCCAATAGCAGTATATGTCACACCAAGAAATACACCAATGGTAAAATGCTAATTAGGTGGCAGTCATTTTTAATTTGCCAGCCTTTTTTAATTTGCCAGCCTTTTTTGATTTGCCAGCTATTTTGAGTGTGGTATTCATTCAGTCATTTTTTTAAAATTCGGCAGCCATTTTTAATGTGGCAGCCATCTTGAATTAAGTTTTCAAATCCATGTGATTTAACAGAATTGACTTTGAACGAAAAACAGAATATTACAAAGTAATATGAAACAAAAATGTGAAATATTGAGTAAAACATGAATTTCTGGTGTAAAATTTAAAATGGCCACCAGTCTACCAAGATACATACAGTATATGTATAATTATATATTGTATGTATGAAATGTGGGGACAGAGATGCGTACATTTTCGGTGGCCTTGAGATGTTTAATTTTCCAAAATGTGAAAAATCATAATATTCCTGATGTAAGGGCGCGAATCTTTCATGCACTGGAATGGTATGGGCTCATAGTAGTGCCAACATTATCATATAATCGCCTTTTCAGCGCTTCAAGAATAGAAATTCATTAACTAAACATTATTATCGAAATATTCGATGCAGACAAATCATACGAATGCTTCCGCATTTATCCGAGTGGAGTATTTAAAAGAAAATACATATAATTGTTCTTTTAACTCTCAGTTAGAGCATAATGATTAGATAAAGCAGTAAGTAGCGTTGAATCCCCTGCCAGTGATAAGTTGGTCGGTTTTAAAATACAGGTACAGCTCATTTCCCGTTGTAGCTATCGGCGATGGGATATCAGTTCCGCAGAATCTTCCTAAGCTTGGGGCATTGCGACTGGATCCATCATAAAACTAGAAAAAAATGTAGTTCACATATATTTCATACATCTTTATTTAGCATAGCGCATCATATTGTATGGATTTGAATGACATTACGTATTGTACCGTACCATACTGTATATAATTGTATTGTATCATTTGTAACCATTGCTTTGCATTGTATTGTATTGCATTGTGTTGTGTTGCATCACTTTACATTATATTACATATTGCATAGACATTAACATATATTTCATGATATCAGAAATCATTTACTAAACTTACGACTTTATTATAGGATTAGTTCAGTGATCAAGCATGGGTCATTGTATATGAAAAACAAAAACGTTAACAGAAACCAAATGGTGAAAAAAGCGTTCAAAAATCTTATTCCGCTAAAGATATATTCAAGCTTAAAGTTCTGTTTCAAATAACTAGTGTAGTAAGTCTACTATGGAAAGTTGACGTCTTCATCATGACCTAACAATTGTTAATGTAATTTATAGAAAGTTTCTTTAAATTATTTTTCCTAACACTTTCTTCTGGTGGTATATTATAAATACCATTCTCCTCGATTCAGTTCCACTATTTTTCACATATCCCATGGTTTTGAAGCCATAAAATCGCAGGAGAACATATAACAGAATACATAAAGATTTCGAGAAATCTGAGGCTATGACATCACAACTAGTCTGATTTAAGTCGTTTTTACACAAATGCTACCAAACTTTAAATTTAGATATTTTCTTAACGGAGTAAGATTTTTGAATGCTTCTTTCACTATTTTGTTTCTCTATTTATTACATTATTCATAATCATGTTGTAAAAATACGCTGAAACAGAACATAGATTCCATACTACCTCTAACACATCATAGGCGCAGTTTGAGCGTTTCTCAAGTTCAAAGTCGGCAAACGTAACAACGATAGTGTATCCATATACAGCCGATATAGAGCGTTCTATTTCCAGATAAGCTTGATATGTTCTAGGATAATCTGGAGACTGGATAATGCCACATTCTATGATAAAAATCGAATAATGACCATATTTCCTTTTTAATTATAAATCATATATAATAAAATATCACATCTTGTGGGGGACACAGGTTTACATCACCCTCACGCAATCAACCCACCATGTATCAACCCTCCACCATCTCACCATGGATCAACGCAGTAACAATTACGGTTTTCCGTTTTTTATCCACATACATTACCTCACCAAGTACCAACCCATTAATACTTATGATTTTCCCAGTAAATGTGTCACACAATTTACCATTGTTATTTGAAATCTTACCATTGACCTCTAAGTAACATGTCACATCCTTTGCAGGACACAAGTTTATATCATACTTCATCGACCCACTAACAAACAATCAAATATCTTATACGATTTTCTAAGGAAGCGTGACTAAAAATGACTATTTTTAATCAATTATGTTACCTTTAAAATTTGCGATACATGGCCCATATACCCTCATTATTGCACCTATTTTCGATTTGATGAAAGTTTCTTCAGTTTTTTTCAAGAAAATGATTAAATATTAAGCAATAAGATTATTCAGACTTACCTACGCAAATAACCCCATCACCAAAGTATCCCTTATTACAATAACACTCGTAACCACCAATTGTATTTTTGCAGATCGCATCCCGGGAACAGTTATTTGTGGTAACGTTTTCACATTCATCCGTATCTGACGTAAAAAGATCATTTAAAAATGGTGATTTATGGCACATAATACGCAAAGTGTTCTTTTTCAGCTGGTTTTGAGTAAGGAAGAAGTTTTCGGAAATTACTATGACTTACCCGTACAAATTACTCCATCACCAAAGTATCCCTTTTTGCAATAACACTCGAAGCCACCAATGATATCGTTGATTGATTGATTGATTCAAACATTTACTTAAGCACACGTTGATACAAAGTATAAATATATACAGGTATACAATATGATACATACTATGAAACAAAGATATTGATAAATACATTCCTTAATTACAAAATTGGCTTAGGAGCGCCACACAGGAAGTTGGGGTAACTAATAACGTGTGGCCTCAATTTGATGAAAGTTTCTTCAGTTTTTTCAAGAAAATGATTAATTACTAAGCAATAAGATTATTCAGACTTACCTGCGCAAAAACTCCATCACCAAAGTATCCCTCATTACAATAACACTCGTAGCCACCAATTGTATTTTTGCAGATCGCATCCCGGGAACAGTTATTTGTGGTAACGTTTACACATTCATTTGTATCTGACGTAGAAAGATCATTCAAAAATGGTGATTTATGGCACATAATAGGCAAAGTGTTCTTTTTTAGCTGGTTTTGAGTAAGAAAGAAGTTTTCGGAAATTACTATGACTTACCCGTACAAATTACTCCATCACCAAAGTATCCCTTTTTGCAATAACACTCGAAGCCACCAATGATATTATTGATTGATTGATTGATTCAAACATTTGTTTAAACACACTTTGATACAGAGTACAGATATATACAGGTATACAATATAGAACATACTATGAAACAAAACGATATTGATAAATACATTCCTTAATTACAAAATTGGCTCAAGGCTATCGCGCTTATCTTCTTAAAGGAATGTTGGGACAATACATTTTAAACTCTTTGATTGTGTCAGGTGGTTTTCGTTCAGGTCAGGAGGAATTAGGTCAATGTTTTTACTAGCATTCTCAAAAAGTGATTAAATACTAAACAATAAGATTATTCAGACTTACCTGCGCAAAAAACTCCATCACCAAAGTATCCCTCATTACAATAACACTCGTAGCCACCAATTGTATTTTTGCAGATCGCATCCCGGGAACAGTTATTTGTGGTAATGTTTACACATTCATTCGTATCTGACGTAGAAAGATCATTAAAAATTGGTGATTTATGACACATAATGAGCAAAGTGTTCTTTTTTAGCTGGTTTTGAGTAAGAAAGAAGTTTTCGGAAATTACTATGACTTACCCGTACAAATTACTCCATCACCAAAGTATCCCTTTTTGCAATAACACTCGCGGCCACCAATGATATCGTTGATTGATTGATTAATTGATTCAAACATTTATTTAAGCACACGTTGATACAGAGTACAGATATATACAGGTATACAATATAATGCATACTATGAAACAAAGATATTTATGTATACATTCCCTAATTACAAAAGTGGCTTAAGAGCGCCACACAGGAAGTTGGAGTAACTTATTAACGTGTGGTCTCCAGAACACAAAACACATAAACGAACATTTCACCCCCACTTTCTCTCTCTCTCAAACACACACACATACACACACACACACACACACACAAATAATTATTACAATGACTGTGTAACACCAGTTGTATTTAGATCAATTTTGGCAAAAATGTGGTCAAATAAAAAGAGATACTACAAAATGGGAAACTGCATGAGAAGACAAATTTTGAAAAAAAAACCAGTCAGAATAAAGTTGATCCAAGAACATATAAAGGAAGAGCGTTAAAAGAACGCTTTTAAATTTTTGTTAAACAAAATTTTTGAAGCTAATGCATTTATATGGGAAGGGAACAAATTTCACAGTTTGGACCTATAAAACGAATGACAAGAGGTAAGCCAATTAAGTGAGAGACTAAGTTGATTACAGTTCCTGTTGAGTATAGATAAATACTATTACGGCCTCAGAAAAAAAGTACGGAAAAGCTTAGAGTGATACATTGATACATGAAGATACCAAAGTGATAAGAAGCAATATCGTATATAGATATGATATTATGTTTAGCAAACAAAGGTAAAGCGTGGTAAAAATAATTTGCGTCATTAATCAAAACAGTTTGTTTAGACGTGAATGATACGTACAGCCCCAAGCAGTACTACAATACGAAAGATAGGGTAAATTACGGGTAAAACAAGAGTGTTGTATAAAGACCCTAAGGTACGAGTAGGCAGCAATTGTTTCAGACGATAGATAATACCAACAACCTTGGAAATTGTACTACATACTAAGTCAATATGATTCTGCCACGTTAAATGTTTATCAATAATAATACCTAGAAATTTAGTAGCACTGGATAAGGGAATATCGTCATTATTAAAAGATACCAAATCATTGTCAAGATTTGAAGGTTTTCCAGGGGGACTGAACAAAATGATTGAAGTTTTAGTGACATTAGATGATAATTTATTGACCATGAAACAGGAACTAATTATAATTAATTCGTTTTTAACAGTAGATAAAAGCTTGTTTGCAATGGGGCCAGAACCAAAAAGATGTGTATCATGCAGATCGCATAGCGGGAACAGTTAATTGTGATATTGCGTTCACATTCATTGATATCTGGCGAACAAAGATATTTCCAAAATTTCAAATATAAATAAAATGGATGATGAGGTACATGGTAAACCAGTTAAACAATATGTATAATCATCTTTAAAATATATTGTTTAACAGTCAGGGAGATCTCCAATAAGTTGGAGATGAAATACCTTCAAGAAGTTGGAGATTGAAAAGCTATAGAGGCCGCCATTACGCGATATTATTTTAATAGTTAATAAACACAAAATTTAAACGTTTAGATTTCGAGAATTTCGGCGCGGAAAATCCTGACCTTCACCTTAAATCATTGATTTCTAGCAGTTAAGTGGATAAAATGAAGGAGACCACTTACTAGGTCTCTAGGTATATTTACATGAAAATTAAAGGGAAATTGCGTTGACAATGGGTTGAAGTAGTTGGAACACAAAACAGTTATCTTCTGAACTTTTAAAAAATAAATATGTAAATCCATATTCAGCTACACAAAATGGCGCTCACCAACACGCGCTTTTCCGCAGTCTGTCAATACTTACGTATGCAAATAACATATCTTTTAAAACGATTATGACGAATTCAGAAGAAACTTTCAGTTTAAGGAATACAATACGACCGCCATTAAATACAAGTTATGATGTTAAAGTGTACAAGACAAATCAACCTTTCTGATTTTATTAAGGTCAGGAGAATTTTTTGTTAAAATGATATCAAATTTGAATAATTAGATAGTGAAAATGATTAATTATTCAGACATTGTTGAAAATATTTTGGGGAAAATTTAAAAACAAAAACAAGCATAAATTAAATTCATTGAGAAAAAAACATAATCATACGTAGAAAAACTTAAAGTATGAAAATAAAATGGAATAATATCCTTTAAAACAAAATACCTTGATTATTAGTTATGATCTTACTCTAAACTACTCAGTCTATTTATGAACACGTCATTCAAAGTAAGAAGTAAGATGCACCATTACGAGTGCATTTTTAGACTGATCCTTCTGCTGACACAATTCCCAAAACTATTTAGAACAAAAATTATCTTCTCAGTTGATTGGTCTTTGTAAAAAAAATTAAAAGCTCGCATGAAATTCTAAGCAAATGGGTATTTGAAAGAAACTATTGTCATTTAAACATCCAAATCTATTGATTATTAGTTATTACTCCATTTAAACTCCTAGTAAGTATGACTATATATGAATACTTTAAGTAATATACACAATTTAAATTGAAGTTAAAATCACAAAATCGATTGCAAACTTTTTGATGGGAGGATAGAAATGTTTTCCTTTTAAACATTGAAAATCACTTGGTTACTATGTGATCTTACTTACAAATCTCTCAAGGATATAATTAATAATGATCACTTCAAGCTAGATATTTTTGGAAGCTAAACAATCACCGAAATATCTTTTCACGTCTGTTACATTGGTGGAGAAAATGGGGTCATCCAAATACAGTCTTCCAGTTCTGTCGGTCTGTGGGTTAGGGATGAAACCACCACGGAAGAGCGATGTGCATTTATCCGTGTTGTTATCCAATAGAACCCAAGACAACTTCCCAGCAGGATCTACCTCTTTCATAACGCAACAATTTTCACCACCTGTGGAGGAAAAAAAGGGTTTTAGCTGAAGCTACTGTTTTATCGCCTGTTTCATCACCTTTTATTATTGTTTCCGCCATAACGTCACTGCATTCACATTGACGTGAAACTTAACAAAACGTTGTACTGGCACTCAAATGTTATTCCAACATTGAGCCAACATATACAAACTCCATGTAATTGTGCTATCATAATGATACTCAAATGGGAATGTACGAGGCTTGCTTAGAACAGGAAAGTAAGCAGCTTGCAACATTAACGAGGTCAGAAAGTAGAACATACCTGGCTGGGTTGTACAAAGAAAGTGAAGAAGAATGGATTTGGCAGTAAGACTATATAAAGACAAATACGGAGAGAATGTGAGATATTAAGTTGAAGAAGATCCCCAATCTGTGCTGTTACCCCAATACCAATAAAATGCAATGCTACGCCAGCAGGCCAGTGCACAACCTTTAACAATTGCTTGTTTACCCGGATAACATAGCTGTAAAATATTAGCGCTTTCCGTAATATCTATTATTTGTTATAATGTTAATAAAAGGAAAATCATAAAACATTACCATATCTAGTAAAAGTAGATCAGTATATGACTTTTCCTTGTTGTATAAACAAGTAACTTTCTTTAATTTGTAACATAATTTGTTGTTTTATAAATATTATATACACAAAGACGCTATAATCCATACAAAACAGTTACCAAAATTTACCAAGATTCTTTTAAAATGTTATCATACCATTTCATGTGAGGTGCAGATCTTAGTATAATATTAAACATGTCAATCTATCTGTCTGATCTTTGTTTTGTTTGAAGTTGCACCTGCCTTCTTCGTTTAAAATTTTGGCATCTCTTACAGGTTCTCCCAAAATTGATGTAAAATAATGAGAAATGAGACTGCTAAAGAATAACGTGCGTCGTTTCATGATAGATTTATTTAATCTCATATACAATTGCTTCAATTCTACTAAATAGTAAATGTTACATTTGCAGTCATCGCAAGCTTCCAATATCTCAAGTGGTCAAAATGACAACAAATACCTTTGTTATCTTTATTTTATTTGAAAACAAGAGAACTCAGGGTACATGTTACAACTCAGGATTTCACCATTCGGGTTGTAAAAACTCGGGATGAATTTATTGGGGGAGTTTATGTAAATGATATAAATTAGAAAACAGTGAGTCACGAGAAAATCCTGAACTTGCTCCTATTTAAGTTGCCTTTTGTGTACACAAATGAATTATTATGTTCCAATTCTTAGTTGACCATTTTGCCAAATAGGAAAATGTAAAGGTAATTCCAAATGAAAATTTTAAAGAAGATGGGCCTTTATGAAAAGAAAATGAAGACGCAAAAAAATATTTAGTATTATAAGGATTAAAGAAAGGGGTCGTCGTATTTATATAATTTTAAGACATTTTGTGAAATTTTGGGAAAATGTTGAAAAAATATTCAAAATAGCATAACAATTATTGTTAAAAATAGCATTGAAAAAAATGTTAGAAATAACATTACAACAAAATTATTTTCTTTAATGAAATTGTTCTCAAGTTGATTTACATCGGGAATTGATGCAATAATTCTCGTTGTCAAAGTCGACGTAACCGTGTACGAGCTCAGTAAGGTTTTGCCAAGTTGAAAGGGAAAGTTTATCATTACAGACAACGGGATATTTTGTATGAATACTTGTGTCGCCTCAGCTAGTCAGCGAAAACTAATGGTACTCATATATGTTGAAAACTATTATCCAATACACATCATATAAGAAGAAAAGTAAATTATATCAATATTTGTTGAAAAATGACAAAAAATATATTTTTCTCCTATTAACTGCAATGATAACTGACTGTTTGTTTTGCCTTTTGACTGAAGTTTGAGATCGTTAAAAAAGCATTGTTAAGTCGTCGTATACCACAACATTCCCGGATGTCCGACCTCGAGAATCTCAGATTCATACTGCTGTATGTTTATATATATATATATATATATATATATATATATATATATATATATATATATATATATATATATATATATATATATATATATATATATATATATATATATATATATATATATATATATATATATATATATATATATATATATATATATATATATATATATATATATATATATATATATATATATATATATATATATATATATATATATATATATATATATATATATATATATATATATATATATATATACATATATATATATATATATATATATATATATATATATATATATATATATATATATATATATATATATGTATATATATTTATATATATATATATATATATATATATATATATATATATATATATATATATATATATATATATATATATATATATATATATATATATATTTATATATATATATATATATATATATATATATATATATATTTATATATATATATATATCCAACTCATATAGGCCCATAAGGCCGGTGCCCATCCTCGGTTTCCTTGGCGCAAGGGCATGACAGGACGTGACTCCTCCTAGAAGGGACGCCAATTCATCACAGGTTATCCCCAGCAGTGCTGGTTTTCATTTTGCAGGTGAGTGGACTAGAGCAGGTAGAGTAAAGTGTCTTGCTTAAGGACGCAATGCAGCGTTCAACGGGAGTCAAACCCGATACCTTTCGTACAATTTACTACAATTCAAGAATAATAGAGAGAAAGAGAGAGAGAAACGAGAGACGAGAGACGAGAGACACAGAGAGAGTTTTTACTACTTCAATAGGCTTTAATACATTAGATCATTAAGCATTTGTGTCAGAGAAATAGGTGAATGATTTATCACAAAACATGTAGCATCATATGCTTAGAAACGAGTTCAGTTTCAGAAAAAAAGAAAAAAAATACCACTAAACAGTCCGGTTTGTACCGTGTTCGCGGGGAACAATTTGTTCTCCCGATAGCGGGATCCTTTACAAGATTCCACAATGCATCTATCCAAATTCAGAGTTTGTATCTAGGAATAACATAGGAATTGGACACATTTCGAGCGCGGGGAACTTAACCACTACGAATGGCATATAAATGATCTTTTCACCGTGCGCTTTTAATATTCATCATGCGGTTTTTGATAAATTTGAAGAAAAGTGATGAATTATTATGTTAGGCAGTCGCGATTTCATAAGGCTTTTAAAAAAGGCAAAATTTGTTACATACCTTCAATGAAACAAGTGATAAGCGTCTATGACAAAATCTTCACAATTAGAATGGCGGTTCCCATATATCACTGTAAGTTCAGTGCGTTTGCTTGATCGGGAGACTTACTAAGTCCCCCGATCGGCGGTACGAGCCGAATTGCTAAATGTATATTTTTTTTCAAATAATTTATATATTACATGAAAAAATTAACGGAACTTGGATCTGAAATTTGAAACATCACACCCTAAACTGCAAGGTCACTTTTCAACACTCTGAGGAAATATTTGAAAAGCTACTAAATCTCCTAAACGGTTTTGTTTCTATAATAGTTCTCTACCATATAAATAAAGATGATGGGAATATTTCTTTAAATAGTTGTCACACCCTTTCATTGTATGTACACATCATATTATACTATTCAGTTGGTCAACCATATTTATTCTAAGCCACTTCTATATTTCAAATATCTATTCAAAATCTTAATCTCTTACAAGTCAAAAGTGAAAACACAAGATCAGCCATTCCATATTCGTATTAACATATGCTGTTAATAATTCCTTCTCATTATTTATACATTACTCTATGATTTAAAGTGATGTAGTATTTTTAAAATATTCTTTATCATATTTAACATTAATTGTTTGTAAAGTGTTCCAGAGGAGCGCCCATAGCTTTTGTAACATATTTTGCAATGAAACGGGGACAATAAAGATATGAAAAAACAGAAATAGAACTACATCAAGAATAGTGTTCTGCATTAAGATCTCTTCACTAGGTCATGTAATATTTGCAGTAATCATCAGCTTATATTTCTTGATCAAACTGGAACGAACATAGGCACTTTTGAAAACATCACTTAAAAACAAGGGTAGTCGGGGTTCATAACAAATCTGTTAATTGAAGAAAAAAAATACAATCATTACGTTCAGATACAATTATTATGTTCCGAATCTTAAAGGTATATGAACAGGTAGAGGCAGCTATGTTAAATCAGAATCCACTCTAAAACATGAGGAAAGCAACAATAAATTTTATCAAAATCGCTTAACAATTAGCTAGTTTACAGCTTTTTGAACATTATAGTGCAAATATTACAATTTTTGTGTTACTCTTTTGATGTATGAACACAATATAGACAACATATTGTCTATATTTTTTCTTATGTTAATCCATTGTTTTCTTTTAATAATCTGCAATTTCTATTTCAAAAGAGGAAGATAATTCTAAAGAAGAGGAATATCATCTTCACCATACCCCAACCAACGTCAAGCTGAAGAAGACATTTTAAACATTATCAAGGTCTGAAATTAAGGGGGAAATGCATTTTGTGATGCTTCCCTGTTCATTCATCACATTTTTTTATATATTAAACAATGTTTAAACTAGAATTACTCATAACTTGAAAACTACACATGCAATTTTCAAAATTCAACCACTATCAAATGCGGCTCTTTCCGTTACCTGTCTAAAAATGTTAAATTTACAATTTTTGAAATATTATCAAAGACAAATGACTTCAAATGAAAATGAGTAGATAAGGGTTTATGAAAATCAAATAAAAACGCATAAAAAATGAAGATAAAGGGATTAGCTTATACCATTAAAGTTTTTTTCCGGAATTTTCAAAACACTGGGGAAATTTAGATTTAAATTAAACCTTCAAAAGATTGACATCCGGATTTGCTTTGAAGGTTGACCTATAGGTTAACCTATAAATAAATCTTGATTACATAAGTCTTAAGAGAGTTACCAAACCATGTAATTGTTTCAAGCCCATGTTCGAGCTGAACATTAGCATGTATGCCGATGATTATCAACATGATGTATATGTTAAATACAATTTCATACTCACTTCCTGCTTGTAGTTTTAGAGCTAGCACGAACACAACGACTTGAAAATGCATACTTTTCTTTTCACTGGCTACAGATACATCAATCCCTTCAAATCAATTTGTTCTCTTCTCCTTTCCAATTTTTCTTTGTTTGAAACGATATTGAAGTAAATGTTTTGTAAATTTGATACACTCTTTCGTACTTGCTTGATATAAATCATTTGGCAGAAAATATTCCACACAACATGCACAATATTTCACAGAGTGAACAATCTCCCAAAATTGAATGAAAAGTCAATTAAATATCATTCAGTTGATTTCGTTGTGTCTAAATGTATGGATTGAGGCTCATTATGAAAATCGCAATCAATAGCTTTGTTTTTCTGTCTGTGTTATAACATTACACTGTAATCATAATGGTAACTTATAGGTTTTCTTTTAATTTTGGATTCAGAGTAGCATTACATTCCGAGCAGAAAAAAGTTTGAATTTGGTAGAAGAATGTTCTGTTTATTGCAAAATTGCTAGTCAAAGCATCACGCTTTTAAGTGGCGTTTGCGATATTATAAGATGAAGACAACAAAAGATCTTTCTATGATATATGATACTATAATTGTAAGTGACCATAAACCTATATCCATGCACAGAATAGTAAATAATAAAGCATTTTATTTCCACATTATACGTTTTCATGATTTTGTGTTTTGTATATTGTGTATTATAGCTCTCTTTGCCATGAGTTTAGACTTGTATAATATACTTTCTTCCTATGCGTTGTGACTTACATTTTTGCCCTCTAAATATCAATTTTTCGAGACTTCCGGGGGTTTCGCCCCTGGATCGCTACCGGGGCTTCGCCCCTTCACCTACGCGCTCGTAGTGACACCCTGGCCTCACCTTAACGAAAAAAAATATAAATCTTTCTCTCCACTGTTTTACATCACGGCACTAATAATCTATCCAGTGCTACGGCCCCGACTGCGTTTCCTATTATTGTTGATTCATCTATCGTGTGCATGCAAATACGAGTAAAATCAATAGGAGACGTACGAGATTTAATGATACTTAATATACTCTTGCGTGCACAAAATAATTCCATTAGTCCAGGATCATAGAACTTGGATAAAGAAATCGCCTGTGAATAGCTCTATTTATAGCTATTTTAAGTAATTAATGGTTAAATGGAAGACGATGACGATGATGATGATGATGATGATGACGATGATGATGATGATGATGATGATGATGGCAAGTTATTCATTTATTATAATTCTGTATCCAGAATGATGATGATGATGATGATGATGATGATGATGATGATGATGGCAAGTTATTCATTTATTATAATTCTGTATCCAGAATGATGATGATGATGATGATGATGATGATGATGATGATGATGATGATGACGATGATGATGATGATGATGATGATGATGATGATGATGATGATGATGATGATGATGATGATGATGATGATGATGATGATGATGATGATGATGATGATGATGATGATGATGATGATCATCATCATCATCATCATCATCATCATCATCATCATCATCATCATCACTATCATCATCATCATCATCATCATTGTCATCGTCATCGTCATCGTCATCGTCATCGTCATCGTCATCGTCGTCGTCGTCGTCGTCATCGTCATCGTCATCATCGTCGTCGTCGTCGTCGTTATCGCCATAGTGATATGGTATTGTACTCACTTCTGTGTGTGGGTGGGTGTGGGATGTGAAATTTAACCAAAATGTTTCTGTCGCTTTTCTTGCAAAAAACTGAAGAAACTTCCAAATTTAGAATAAGTGGAATGCTGCGGGTTAATATGAAGTCATGTCCCGCACAATATGGGTCATGTATCATAAAGTTCAAAGTTTACATAATTGATTAAAAATAATCATTTTTAGTCACGCTTCCTGAGGAAATCGTATGAAATATTTGATTGTTTAATTGTTAGTGGTTGATGAAGTATGATATAAAGTTGTGTCCTGCAAAGGATGTGACATGTCACTTAAAGGTTAATGGTAAGATTTCAAATAGAAATGCTAAATTGTGTGACGCATTTACTGGGAAAATCATAATTATTACTGGGTTGGTACTTGGTGGGGTAATGTATGTGGATAAAAAACGGAAAACTAATTGTTACTGCGTTGATCCATGGTGGCTTGGTGGAGGGTTGATACATGGTGGGTTGATTGCGTGAGGGGGATGTAAACCTGTGTCCCTCACAAGATGTGATATCTTATTATATATGATTTATAATCAAAAAGAAAATATGGTCATTATCCGTTTTTTATCATAGAATTTAGCACCATTCAGTCTCTGGGTTATCCTGGAGGCTATAGTACTAATCTGAAAATAAATCGCTCTATATCAGCTGGATATGGACACACTATCGTTGTTACGTTTGTCGACTTTCAGCTTAAGCGACACCTAAACTGCGCCTATGTTGTGTTAGAGGTAGTGTGGAATCAATGTACTGTTTCAGCGTGTTTTTTTTCTCAATATAATCATGAATAGTGTAATGAATAGAGAAACAAAATTGTGAAGAAAGCATTCAAAAATCTAATTCCGTAATAAAGATATCTAAATTTAAAGTTTGGTAGCATTTGTGTAGAAACGACTGAAATCAGACTTGTTGTGATGTCATAGCCTTAGATTTCTCAAAATCTTTATGTATTCTGTCATATGTTCTCCTGCAATTTTGTGGCTTAAAAACCATAAGATATGTGAAAAAATAGTGAAACTGAATCGAGAAAGGGTTTTTATAATATACCACCTAAAGAAAGTTTGAGCAAAAATAATCCAAATAGTGAAATAATTAAATAAACTTTCTTTAAATTACATTAACAATTGTTATGTCAGGATGAAGACGCTATCTTTCCACAGTAGACTTACTACACCAGTCATTTGAGACATAACTTTGGGCTTGAATATTTTTAACGGAATAAGATTTTTAAATGCTTTCCTCACCATTTGGTTCCTGTTAAAGTTTTTGTTTTTCATATACAATTACCCATGCTTGATCACTGAACTAATCCTTTAAAAAAGTCGTAAGTTGAGTATATGATTTCTGATATCATGAAACATATGTAAATGTCTATACAATATTTAACATAATGTGAAGTGATGCAGCACAATATAATGCAAAAAAATATTACAGTCGATACAATACAATACTATACAGTATGATGCGGTACAATTCGTAATAATGTCATTCAAATAAACCCAATATGATGCGCTATGCTAAATAACAAGGTATGCTATGTAAACTACATTTGTGTTGTACTTTTATGATGGATCCAGTCGCAATGCCACGAGCTTGGGAATTTTCTGATGTCCCACCACCGATAACTACAACGGGGAATGAGCTGTACTTGTATTTTGAAACCGACCGTTTAATCGCTGGCAGGGGATTCAACGCTACTCACTGCTTTATTGAATCATTCTGCTTTAACTGAGAATGAAAACAACAATTGTTTAAATTTGGTTTTTGAATCCACTTGGATAAATGCGGAAGCACTCGTCTGCATCGAATATATTCAGATACAATTAATTCGTCTGCATCGAATATTTAGATAATGATATTTACTTAATGAATTTGTATTCTTGAAGCGCTAAAAAGGCGATTATGTAATAATGTTGGCACTACTATGAGTCCATACCATTCCAGTACATGAAAGATTCGCATCCTTACATCAGCGATGTTCTGATTTTCCACACGTTGAAAAATCAAACATCTCAAGGCCACCAAAAATGTACGCATCTCTGTCCCAACACTCCATACATACAGTGTATAATTACACAGATACTATATATATACGGGCTGTTGTTTGAAATTTCACTTCAGAAAATCATATTTTACTCAATATTTCACATTTCTCTTTTATATTACTTGGTAATAATCTGTTTTTCCTTCAAAGTCAATTCTGTTGTATCACATGGATTTAAAAGCTTAATTCAAGATAGCTGCCACATTTAAAATGGCTGCCAAATTGAAAAAAAAATGACTGAATGACTGCCACATTCCAAATTGCTGCCAAAATAAAAATGGCTGCCAAATTAACATGGCTGCCAAATTAAAAATGGTTGCCAAATTAAAAATGGCTGCCACCTAATTTGCTTTTTACCATTGTTGTATATCTTGGTGTAACATACACTGCTATTGGAGTGGACCAAGCACAAGAGCATGTCAACAAAGTTCACAAATGTGATGGGGGTCACTTAAAGAAAGCGCCTTTGAAACACGACGAGATGAAACTGCCAATGTCAATTATATTCCGTTCGGTGGGCACTCTCTCAATTGAGTTGAAAATGATTGCGCAATCATTCAGCTATACAGGTACTTGAGATAACTCGACATAAAATGTTGTAATTTTTTAAAAGCTCAGTATATAAACATCATAGATTTCTTAAGTGGATCATTTATGCCATGAAAACTGGTTTAATTATTCCATTTGGTGCAGAAATTGTAAAAATAGCGCTATTTTCAGCAGCGTGTTTCTGAACGACCTTCAAAATCTTACCGACCCATTAGCGTAACCTCCTCACTTTGACACCATTTTGATAAACAATCCTGCGGTTTTGTCATTTCCGTTCATCAATACAATATACACGTAGAGCAAGGACTCTTTGTAGAGGTTAGGAGTTACGAACCATCGAGCATACTTACGAAAAGCAAACACGTGCAGTGCGAAAAAGATTTTTCAAAGAAAAAGGTAGGCAATAGCACTTACGAGATATTCATACACATACACTCATACTTCTTTGAATATGACTCAATGAAATTATACATAAGTTACTTATGAATATACAAGAAATACACTTTACAAGTTTCTCTACGCACACAACTCCAAAGACATAACACATATTGATGTTATTCAAGTAAAAACTCCCCCCGTGTTGCCATTATGCGGGGAGGAAGTTTTATTGTTGGAATGCTGCTCTTGATTTCTAAACCTCGGAATAAAATTATGCGAAAATACGAAATATATCGTCAATTTATATGTTCAATTTTGTGATCTTGATGTTCAAAGGCTAAAACTTCTACCACTTTGTCTAAATAAAACAAATTTCACGAAATTCACACCTTTTGTTACAACACGAAGTGGAATAATTTAGAAATAAAGTGGAAATTGCAAACCGCCACATGCGGTTACTGAACTGCCACAGGAACGCAAAATCGGAATGGAGTTCTGTTCAATGGGCGATTTCAAATCATTTGGTAATTTGGAATCACCAAATGACAAAAAATAAAGTAAACCGCTAAGAGAGGTATATTTATGACCTCAGAAAACACTATCAAACTCCAACCCATTCACAGTATAAGGATGGAACGGAACAGAAGTTGTTTAATTTGCCCACGATAGTAGTACTTCCTGACAGCATAGCAGAAACCATACCTGCAACAGAGTCTCGAGCAGAAAAGGTTAATAGATTATTTGTTGAACAATGGATTTGTGGAAAGAAAAATGGTGAAGAAAATGACCAAGTTAAAAAGATTGCTGCCAGTAAACCATTAAAGACTAATCAAACTTTGGAACATGCCAATCTGCGGGGATCCAACTCACTCATGTAACGTCTTTTGGTTATAGCCAGGTCCTGAGAGAATTTAACATAAAAGATGTAATTGGAAAATACGGGTTACCAACCAATAATCAGCACTTAATAACTGGTGACTGTAGAATTTCCTGTGTCAAGACAAAGCACAATTAATGCACCAGTTAGAGCATTTAGTGACAAGGACCAGCATCCAATCTAGTAGCTGGGAGTATAAACACACATATTCCTAGCCAGACTGCATCAAATCCAGCGGATGAGAACATAAATGCACAGATTCCTTATCGGACTGCACCCAATCTAGTAGCTGGGAGTATAAAGTTTCAAATCCAGCGGCTGAGAGCATAAATGCACAGATTCCTTATCGGACTGCACCCAATCTAGTAGCTGGGAGTATAAACACACATATTCCTAAACAGACTGCATCAAATCCAGCGGCTGAGAGCATAAATGCACAGATTTCTGATTAGACTGCACCCAGTCAAGTCGCTTGAAGCATACATGCGCAGATTTCTTACCATACAGCACCTGATCCATTAGCTATGAGCATGAATGCACAGATTCCTAACCACTGCAGATTTAACCCAATCCAGTAGCTGGCAACACAAATGCGCAGACGCCTGACCATATCGCACACAATCCATTAGCTGGGAGCATAATTACACAGATTCCAAAGTAGACTGCACCAAATCTAGTAGCTTGGAGTATAAATGCACAGATTCCTGACCAAATTGAGCCCAATCCAGTAGGTGGGAGCATAAATGCACAGATTCCTGACCGGATTGATTCCAATCCAGTAGTTGGGAGAATACAAGGAAAGATTCTTGACCAGACCAAAGCCAATTCTGTAGATGGGAGCACACATGGACAGATTCCTAACCAGACTGCACCCAATCCAATAGCTGGGAGCCTAAATTCACGGATTACTAACCAGATTGAAGCTAGTCCAATAGGTGGGAACATGTATGGACAGATTCCTAACCAGACCACATTGCGGTCTTCATTCATATCAGAAAATAACAGATTTCATTGACTTTCAGAGCACCCAAGAAAAAGCAGGTACCCTTCTTTTACGCTAGACTGTAATTCAAATGTCCTTATTTATTCATCAGATACGGATGTGATGGTTCTAGCAGTGTCTACCGCATCCGTTTTCTGGTATTTTGGTGCAGAAGCAGCGTTCATTATGTGAACTGAAAAAAAAACTGCACCTTCTAAGACTGCAGCCTACTGAGAGAGTTACATGTTATGAGTGACTGCGACACCATCGCTCACATTCATGGCAAAAGCAAAAAGCATGGTAGAATGCATTTCTTACAGCTAAGTGCCAACAATTTAGTACACTCTTTCTGTACATTAAGTATTGACGATGAACCCAGTGCAATGGTACTTATATGATGTGAGGAGCTTGTCTGTCAGTTGTTTTAAACAAACAAGTCCACACACACACCAACGGATCTAGCACCATGGGGTCCTGCACTACAAGATCCTCATACAAGTCTGGAGAGCACACTACAGGGCCTTGTGAGATTGCACTATGGGGTCCTCATTTTTTGTATGACTATACAAGTTGAAGTAATGCATGACAGGTCCTCATTTTTTATTTTTCAAACTTTTTTCTTTATTTAATTGTGTGGAATAGAGATATAGTTACATGCTACACTGTCATGATATAAATACCATTTCTCAGTACACAAATTTACACTGGCATACATGATTGATTTTATTTAGTGTCTGTGTTTTTATTCTTTTGCACTGATTCATCTTTGTTATTTTAATCAACGGAAATTTCTGGCTAAATTTTGGTGTGGTTATATTAATATAAATGTAAAAAAGGGACGTACCAGCAAAATCGATTGCGCTCAAAGGGTATGTAAATATTGTAATAGTAACTGTATTGTCGATGAGTTCCATTTCCTTTTAGTATGTCCATATCACACAGACTTACGAGCTAAGTACATTCCGCACTATTAAACTTCTCATCCTAATTTGCATAAATTATGTTCCCTTGTAAATAGCAATTCCAAAAGAGTTTGCCAGTCGCTTTCCAATTTCATCAGACATGCGCTGAATTCCCGTCATGTTTGAAAACTTTTGTTGTTACCATGATTATATATATGGTCTCTTTGTATTTGACTTCATGCTTCCTCAAGCCATTATGTTGTTTTATATTTTTGTCATTGTATAGATTGTAATGTGAAAAGGGGCTAATGGCCTGTAACGAAATAAATGTATGTATGTACTGATGGAATGCACCAAGAAATTGTGCTAGTAGTGTTGTTTTCCACTTAAAAGTTTCCTTTCAGAAAATTCTGTTTAATAGGAAGTTAGTTTTGGAATGTTTAAAGTTGGTATATTGTCAGGTTATAGTACTATTTGTCTACACTTTATTTTAGCTCAAATTATTCTCTTGTTATCAATTGTTATTTCTTCTAATTTTGATCTATATTGGACATAGAGAGACATGTAAATAGCTTTCAGTATTTAATACACTATGATGTTTTTCAATGAAAGGAAAGGTATAGTCCCATAAATATATCAGAAGTGAGCGCTGCCGTGCTGACATCAATTGTAAGAAATCTGTGATGTTTTCGATAACACATGTAAACCCCTATGCTTGGTCCAGCAGATGTGTGATCGATAATATCACATATTTCTCGAATTCAATAAGGAAAACTGACGTTATCAGCACGGCCGCGTTTACTTCTGAATGTATTACGGGACTATACATTTTCTTGAACATTACAAATTACAATCAAAATAAATACAATAATCTTTTAAACATGAATCAAATGATAACAAGATTATACGATTTAGGTTTAGCATATTTTTGATAAAGTCAAATTGTCAATGCTAATATCACCTTTTTGATAAGAATATTATACTTTCTTCACCAATAGTATCATTTCGTTGTGTATGTTTAACGTGCATTCATAGCACTCTGGGGTCCTGTGTAAGTTTATCTAATGCACTGCGGTGTCTTCAATGAACATTACAAATTCCATTAAAAAAGAACTTCATTACTCTTGTCAACATGAATCAAATTGCATTAACAAGATTGTATCATTCAGTTTAAAGCTTAAATCCCAAGGCTATGCTACTTGATGAAGACAAATTTTTGATAGAATTATCTCCTTCTAATGAGAATTTCATATATTTATTAACTTTTAGTAGCATTTCCTTTGTGTATCTTAAAGTTGTATTCAGAGCACCATGGGTCCCTGTGTAATTTTCCTAATACACTATAGGGTTTTTAGTCAATATTTTGAATTGCAATATAAATTGCATTTACACAAAACTTTGAAATATTAATTAAATTGCAATATTAACAATATTATATGATCAAGATAAAGCTCAATAAAGGTGATATAATACTGAAAGCAAATTTTAGAAGAAAGTATTGTCTTTTCATGTTCATATCCTTTTTTATTTTACCAATGATATCATTTCATTTGTGTATATCAAATTTGTATTCAGTGCATTATATGGCTCTGTGGCAGTTTCTCTAATACACTATTGGGTCTTTCAATGAACACTCTAGAAATTGTATGTAAAAAGAATAACAATAACCTTTGAATATGAATTGAATGAAAATGACAATATTATTTGATTCAGGATGAGCTTCATTTTAAACTTTGTGGCATATGAGAAAGACAAATTGTCAATGAAATATCACCTTTTGATTAAAATATTATATTTTCTTAACCAATAGAATCATTTTCTTTGTGTATGTTAAACTTGTATTTAGACCTCTATGGGGTCCTGCATCAGTTTCTCTAATACACTATAAGACTTTTCAATAAAGATTAGAAATTGCAATAAAAATGACTGCAATAATTGATATATATGAAAGAAATTGGAATAACAATATTTAATATATTAGGTTAAAGCCTAAATCCTAAGGTTATGGCATTTAATGAAGACAAATCTTTGATGGATTTACAGTATCACCTTTTGATTATAATTGTATATATTTCTTATGATTATAGTACCATTCCATTTGTTTGTCTTAAACTTGTATTCTGGGCAGTATGGGGCGCCGTGCAGGTTTATGTACTACAGTATGGGGTCTTTCAGTGAATATTATGAATTGCAGTATAAACAATTACACAAAACTTTGAAATATAAAGTGAATTGCTGTACTAACAAAATTAAAGAATGCAGATATAGCTTAATTTTAGAGTTAATGATACAATGCTGAAAGGAATTTTCCAAAGACTTCGTTGCCTTTTATAGTGAATATCCTTTTTTTATTTCACCAATAGTATAATTTTATTTGTGTATCTCAAACTTGTATTCACACCACTATGGGGTCCTGTGTTAGTTTCTGTAATACACTGTGGGGTCGTTTAATGAACATCAGAAATTGCAAGTTTTAAATATGAATCAAATTGCAATAACAAGATTATATCTTTCAGTTTAAAGCTTAAATCCCACGGCCATGGTACTTGATGAAGACATATTTTCCATGGAATTATCTCCTTTTGATGATAATTGTATATACTTTTTGAATTATTGTAGCATTTCCTTTGTGTAACTTAAACTTGTATTCAGGGCACTATGGTACCATGTGCAAATTTCTCTAATACGCTATGGGGTCTTTCAGTCTATCTTACGAATTGCAATATAAACCATTATACAAAATATTTAAAGATACATTAAATTGCTATACTAACAAAAATAAATGATGCAGATATAGCCTAATTTTAGAGTTAGTGATACAATGCTGAAAGCAAATTTCAAAAGAAATCATTGCCTTTTAATATGCATATCCTTTTTTAATTCTCCTATATTATAATTTCCTTTGTATATCTTAAACTTGCATTTACGGCAGTATGGGGCCCTGTACAAGTTTCTCTAATACACTATGGGACCTTTCAGTAAAAAATATGAATTGCAATGTAAACAATTACACAAACTTTTAATATGAATTAAATTGACACATTGACAGGACTATGTGATCCAAATGAAGCTTAATATTAATGTAAACGATATAATGCTGAAAGGAATTATCCAAAGAATTCATTGCCTTTTATAGTGCACATCCTTTTTTATTTCACCAATAGTATAATTTCATTTGGGTATCTCAAACTTGTATTCACATCACAATGGGATCCTGCGTTAGTTTCTGTGATACACTGTGGGGTCGTTCAATAAACATCAGAAATTGCAAGTTTTAAATATGAATCAAATTGCAATAACAAGATTATATCTTTCAGTTTAAAGCTTAAATCCCACGGCCATGGTACTTGATGAAGACATATTTTCCATGGAATTATCTCCTTTTGATGATAATTGTATATACTTTTTGAATTATTGTAGTATTTCCTTTGTGTAACTTAAACTTGTATTCAGGGCACTATGGTACCCTGTGCAAAATTCTCTAATATGCTATGGGGTCTTTCAGTCTATCTTACGAATTGCAATATAAACAATTACACAAAACATTGAAAGATAAATTAAATTGCTATACTAACAAAAATAAATGATGCAGGTATAGCCCAATTTTAAAGTTAATGATACAGTGCTGAAAGTAAATTTCAAAAGGATTCATTGTCTTTTATAATGCATATCCTGCTTTATTTCACCAATAGTATAGTTTTATTTGTGTATCTCAAACTTGTCTTCACACCACTATGGGGTCCTGTTTTAGTTTAGGTAATACAAAGTGGGGTCTTTCAATGAACATCAGAAATTGCAAGTTTTAAATATGAATCAAATTGCAATAATAAGATCATATCATTTTACTTAAAGCTTAAGTCCAAAGGTCATGACATTCGATGAAGACAAATTTTCGATGGAATTATCTCCTTTTGATGATAAATGTATATACTTTTTTTAATAATAGTACCGTTTCCTTTGTGTAACTTAAACTTGTATTCTGGGCAGTATGGGGCCCTGTGCAATTTCTCTAATACACTATGGGGTCTTTCAGTCTATCGTACGACTTGCAATATAAACAATTACACAAAACATTTAAAGATGAATTAAATTGCTATACTAACAAAATTAAATGACTCAGATATAGCTTAATTTCAAAGTTAATGATACAATGTTCAAAGCAAATCTCAAAAGAAATTATTGTCTTTTGATGTGCATATCTTAAAATCATTTCATATAATGTTATAACCTTGATCAGTCTTATCAAATAAATACATACATTATTTGACATAAAGATTGGTTTTGGATGCAACTTGAATTGTTATTCGCCATATTTTGGCAAAATCTGGTGAAAATAACTCATAGAGCATGTGCGATTGCAGAGGATTTCCTTTATATTTCCTAGGAATCTAGTTGTTTCTAACCAATATTCAAGCTATGATTAAGTCAATATCTACAATTATTTCATATAATGTTATAACTTTCATCAGTATTATTAATTAAATACAAAATTATGCATAAAGATTGGTTTTGGGTACAACAGGACATGGAACAATCCAAAAATGTATGAATTTCTTGTCACAGTCCAAATGCTATCATTGTAGCAGTGTCTAGTGCAGTGGTCAAACAGCATCTTAACAGTTCTCCCCCCCCTCCCCCACCCCATCCCCCCTCCCTCCTTTATTAAAGCGGTTCAAAATTTGAACAAAGATTTTTTTGGGTGGTGTGAATCTTGAAGGATTTTTTTTTTTTAAGTCTTTTGAATCTTTGCCTAAAAACTATTGCAGATGGGTAAATCCTTGTCGAAATTCTTCAATCCAACGACGGAAATGCATTGAATTAAAATCATTAACGTTGATTCAGCGTCAACTAAAAATGATAATTTCTTACTATTTTCCGTTCGCGTATTGACATAATGAAGACATGTCATCATCACTGCTATCCCTATTGTACCTTGCGTAAATAGCTTTCCACGGAACTTCTCTGGACCACGTACCCGTACAGTATCTCTATATAATAAACAATATTCACGAACCATCATGAATAAGTCAATTATACCTTGATAATTTCCTTTACTTATTTATCTGGGAAACTTTGCTAATTTTTGGGAATATTTTGGCCAATTTTCAAGAAATTTCTTTCATTTCCAGACAATTTTCTTCGATTCTAGGAACTTTTTTTCTTCTATTTTCGGGAAATTTCGTTCCTTTAAAACAAATGTGTAGCTAAATTTGTTTGTTTATATATTACAGACTGCACTGGGACTAAAAATGGAGAGGGCATGGGGAGATGAGGAATGCTCAACTGGGGTCACTTTACTGAGTGAGAGGGGAAGGGGTGAGGGGGGTGGGTGATTAACTTGGACCACTTTACTGAGTAGGGAGGCAGGTACGTCCCCCAGTTAGTGTCTGAAAAAAGGCCCTGGATTTACTTATTTCCATATATACTTCAATTTTTTTCTGCGATACCTGTACGGGTTAGCCTTCTGATATATCATAATTATTAATTTGCTATTTTGAGGTAATATGTTCAAGGTGAAGGAACGGTAGGGGAAAGGTGGGATGTCTCCCCTCCTCCTCCTCCTCACACTTTTCCGAAAAATAAGGTAAGTTCCCCTTTTGAAACTGAAAAGTGCCCCTCAATTATTGTAAGAATAGTGGAATTAAAAAAAAGTTCCCCCATTTAAAATGAAGTGCCCCTTTTACGTTGTTGTTAAAGACTCACTGATTACATCTATATACTAGGGGATATGACGTGGGAAGTGCTCCCTCCCTAAAAGGTCGTGCCCCGCTCCTCTCTTCCCCTCCTCCACTTTTCAAAAGCTTCCTGCATCCAAAAATGGTGGGTCTGAATTTCAACCACTTAGAACTAATTTTAATTATTTTCATGAAAATTGTCGTTTCAAAGGACCAGGAAAAGATTAATAGAAATGATTTTTTTTCCAATAATGATAAACGCATTGAAATTCATCGTTTTATTATTGAACCTTTGTTTAAAAGAGTGATGACTCTGTTTGATTTTATAACTCCGCAACTGATCCGAATTTCAAGCACCGTGTATTAGATTTACCTAATCACCCAGTAGATAAAACGTATAATGTCCAATTATTAATGCTGGTTGAAGAAAACTTTAGTAAATTGTTATCATAACACTGCACAATCAAAGTATGAAGCATTTTATTAATTAGTAAAAACAGAGTTTAATCTGTTAATTGAAATTTAGAAATCGAAACAAATTTGTGAGTAGGGGTAACTATACAGACCCCGACCAATCAGAATTCGGCTTTGCTAAGACGTCATAGCTTCGCCGTATTTTGCTTCTGATTGGTCGGGGTGTGTATATTGTCCCCTGATATTTGTTCATCTGGGTCATTGGATTACCATCACAGGATAGTCTTGACTGTTCGATAAAGTCCTTTTAACAAAGTGTATAGCTTTTCCTGACTGGGTGTGTCATGTGATTGTAGGGTAAAAGTACCTGTCCCAACCAACGCAGGATACCGTACGAGGCAAGCCATGGTAGCTCTTTTTCCTCCTTCCGCCCTCATTAGGTTTCATCTAAGGTTGGGTTGCTAATGTTGGCATTCAGCAGTGTGATCTCATTGAATCACCCGTTTGTCGTTGACGAACCTGTCCGTTTCATGTACGAGGACTTGTGGAATGGTGGAATGAAGGGTTTAATATCCGTACGGGAGGGTTGTGAGATCGGGCTGAATGGCGTGTTTTGTATAGATCAGTCAATATTCCTTGGTGATGGCTCTGTTAAGAACTTTACCGGGACCGTCTCTCTGGATGCGGTAAAAGTAGTGGACGGGAACGATGACTTCTTCATTATCGTCCAAGCCCTGCATGATTGACCATGTTGATCATCGCTTCAAAATTAACCATTTAAATGGCATTGTGGTCCAGAGTGATGCCCTTCCCTTTTCATTCTCTGAAAATGACGGCGCTTGTTCTAATTGAGTGTACTTTGTAAACGTAGCTCTTTGGACCTCCCGATACGAACCCGGTGGTGTAACTCCCGACACCGTAAAGTTTCTCGAGCGCATCGGTCATGTCGCCCATAAATTTTCCGACGAGTGGTTGCCAGTCTTCGGGTCGATGGACAAGAACAATGGAATCGGTGTCGAAGTAAACCACGTGATCCCCTAAATTTTCTAGCTAGCTGTAAAGTTTGAAACGGACGTGGGCCGTAGTATAGGCTGCATTGAATATGTTAGTGTTAGGTGACACTTTAATATACTCATCGGTGTCGACCCACTGGATCCGGGTTATGAACCTGTCGTTGAAGTGCACAAATTTCACTTCTTTGGATTTGTCAATCAGCAGAATGTAAAACTTTTCCAGGGTGTTGACAGACTCTATCTTGGTGAGGTATTGCGTTGAAGTTTAGAAATTAAACTTTATCAGCTTGGCCAAGGTACGCTTTCCCTCGTTCTTTTCAATGTTTTGTAGGTCAAGTCGGATACCTTCGCGAGCTTCGTAATCGTTGATGTACTGGCGACGTTGCTCTTTAGTGTCGCATCGTGGAGGCCATACCCTCGCATCTTGTTTCATTTTCAGGAAGGTGTTGATATAAGCCGTGTACAAATCTGCTTCTCCGGTTGATGGGTCGTAATGTACCGTTTAGTTAAAATGCCAAAATGTTTCAAAATGTAATACCTTTTACCCCATCTCTACAGCTTTCTGCAAGTCACCGATCACCCAAGTTCCATGAAGAACGCCTTGATCTTAGTGGTGTTTGCATGGCTCCTTGACTAGAGTTTCTGCGCAGGTGGCACATAGTGGGAACAAACGTTTTCCTTGACATTGGTACGTGAGTACGGGATGATACAGATCACGAGGAGGTATGACGGTGCATTTAATCAGTCCTTCTTAGTCACTCACAGCGGTCGTGTTTGGGGTCTTGATGATAGTAGGATGGCCAATAGGATACTTGCAGTATTTGTTGACCCACGGGTAGAATTAGCAGACATTGACGTATTTAATTTTTTCATCGTCTGCAACGATATGGTGCAGTTTAATGGCATTGGTGCGCCCTCCGAAGAAAGCGTCCCTTGGTTGGAGAGGTGATGTCAGTTTAAGATTATCGATAAAAGTTTTTATCAACAGATTCCTCGCCAGCACGTCTCGGAACTAACATTTCTAGATCTCCACTAATTTCCAACCTTGACGAAGACCTTCGTTGATCAACCACTCTCGTCGTCGGTTGAGCTTGATGAGAGCATCCCCGACGGTTATTTTGATACCTGTCAGTTTCTGGTCTCTTCTTAGGTAGCAGGTTTGACGACCATGCCACAAACAACCGTAAAACTCGAAGTCGGTCTTTGTCGCTTCATCCCAGCCGACTACTTTGTAAGACCCTATATGTTCTTCTCCTCCACGAGACCGATCATGTTGAATGCGTCGACCGTCTTGGTGCTCCAACCATTTTGGGCATTAAAGAGTTTTGACGGATTGAATGTCATTATCGTAACCATGATGAGGAACCAGAGCGATTGTATTAGGGCGTAGGAATTTTAGTCGAAACATCCGCGTACAGGCCATTGAAATAGTGATGCATTTTTCGAAGGGATACTCTCCGGTGGTCTCCAAAAATTCTTTTTCTGAATCTCAAACATCCTCGACAAGGCAGTTCTACATCGCTGCAACAGTACTCGTACATTTCTCGAGCCATGTCAAAAATCTTGGCCTTCTGCTCTTTATACCAGACAATAAAATCTTTGCGTTGAACAGGTTTCATGTGATCGGAATTATAGGTATCAGCTTTAGGCCATGAACTGACATAATTGTCATTAACTCGGTGTCAAAAAGGTATGGAAAATATCCCTTTTTCATCTATGTCAATCCGAACGTCTTGAGAAAGGATGAGAGCGGGGCCAGAATGAAGTTGCATGAATCAATGATTCTCAAGGTTGTGACATCTGTGCTTTTCTTAATTCTGCCTTTTTTTTCAAGTCTATACTCATCAGTTTGGATCCGTTCATCACAACATTGGGGCACATTCCAATGTTGTTTATGTTTTCTACAATTAAATGGCCCTCGTGTTATTTCATGTTGTTTGCAATAGCCGTGGCTTCTTTGTTTTCTGGAGAAAGTAACCATTGGCAAAAGTCTTTTTAAGTATTTCTTTCTGAGAAAGGTGTTCTCCCTCCACATGTCTCACAGCCTTGCCGGATATCATTGTCGTGGATGCACGTCAAACAAACTCAATGCGTCACACAGTTGTTTGGCACATGCATGTAACCACCGTTGTCGAGCTTATCGTCTTGAATGCATTCGAGATCGAAAAAGATGTATTTCAACGGTAGGGTCTCTACTTCCTCCTCAACCTCGTCTTCCAGACCAAAAATAGCACGAGCCTCTTCGTCATCGATTTCTCCTATATCCTTAATTACTTGCATGAAGCAAACATAGTTGTTTAGTTGGTAACTTTCGCACTTTCGATAGTAACTTCAACCGCATGTGTATCTATCCTTAACAGTGGTACCACAAGTAGGGCAACGACGGATACGTTGACAGATAGTGCGTGTCGGTGTTTTGTTCTTGGTTTGAATCCTGGCTTGACGCTTTTTTGGAGTCTTCTTGTGGTTTACAAAACAAGTCGGGTTCAATAACGATCGGTCACATTCGTCGCAATGCATCCATTTATTCAATTGGCATTCCTCCTTTCCTGCATTGAAACAGCGCACGCAGACGTTACGACAACGGTGGTGGTCGAAGTCTTGGTACATCAATCCCAAAAGTTGGCCACATAAAATAGCCCCGGTAGCGAAGTGACTACGTCAAAATGAGCGTTGTGGTAGAGTAGGTAAAGCTGTTTCTCACGAGGAGGCCATCGGAACACAAACAAGTCGTGGAGATTCGTTGTAAGGACGTTTACTTGATTGACTTCGTCAAGCCCACAAGGCCCAAGGGCCAAGCCGACTTGTTCGTGTAACACTTTCGCTAAACATTGTTGGTCACATTTACCTTGCCGAACATTGTTTCAGTTGACAATGCGATCGGTCTCTTTATCGATGCAAGATTTGGCGGTCACAAGGGCTCTGGCTAAACAGAGGTGGTTGTTGTTCGTAATGTGGATGATGGATCGTTTTCTTGGAGTCAATTCTTTCATGTTACTGCGTCCGCTTCCCCAAGGCACTTTTAATGTGGAGGACTCGGATTTCAACATTGCCGTCTAGTACAAAAGCGGTCTTGGATTGTATTACTCGGGCGATTGCGGATATGATATGTTGAACACTTACTTGGTCTCTCCGCATGAGTTGAATCCATAGAGGGATGTCTTACGCCGGTGCGTGAATTTCAAAACCCGCACAATCTTGTGCTGCAAAGCCGTGGACCATTCGTTTGATCAAACCTTCGAAAATGGCGTGTAAGGTAGTGACGACGTCTCCCTCTCTATTGACCAGTTGGGCAATCTCTCCCCGTTAAAGCGAATCACATGTTCGTTGGCTTTAGAATGGCACCTTAAAATCTGACGTCCTCGATTCTCGGCGATCATGTAATAGCAGCTCTCGGCAGTGACTTCCTAGTCCACCACTTCGTTGCCTTCTACGTCCATATTCTCCAACTTGTCCTGTTCTCCTCTGACCCCTTCCTGATCTTCAACGTTGCCACCCATTCCTGCTTGATCTCCATCATTGTACTGTTGGAGTAAGTGGTTGACAATTGGTCGAATTCCAGAAGGAAATCAATCCCACCTCGAGTCACCATGTTGACCAATTCGTCGGTGGTCGGTTGACATTCTTGCGAATCGACGCTCCATTCTTCCATGTCCATTTGCTCTTCGTAGTTTGGTTCATCGATATCCCACTCTTCCATATCTATTTGCATCTCATAATTGGGCGACGCCAAAAATAACTAATTGTCCTCAGGATTAGACTCATATTCCACCATCCCTGATGTTCTCCCAAACGACGATAAGCCTCTCCTATTTCTCTCCTTATAATATGTCATGGTAATCAAAACACGCAGTATGCACACGATGTAGTAATACAGCACGGTAAGTATAACACGAAATGTCAAAATGTTATAATTGATATAACTCAATATGTAATAACACGCTGTGGTTGTTAGTGTAGCTGACGAATGCTAACGAATGAATGATAATACAAAACCTTCTGTTCGCTTTTAAATGTTCAGTCTTGAATGACATTCAATACTGTTGCCATATATAGTCATCACACTACTATTAATTGACCAATCGGATAGGTTAAAGATGACTTAATTCTCTTACGTATGTAATGGACCAATACCATTAAATAATATTAGTATTTTATTCTTTATCCCATAATGCCATAATAAGAGACATCAACAAGCACATCAGGGACGTCTAAACAAAGGATCATTTTGATCCATTATTGATTAAGCAAACATCATGGATTATCATGAATGCGCTTTCTTATCATTTCGCCATGCATAATCATTGATCGGTCTATTCTTTACCGTCCAAACAGTCCTCATCTTTACAGATAGTTTTACCCCATTATTATACATAAAATAATCAAACATGCAGTACTTTTATCCACCTATTATTAAATACAGATTACGTACAGAAATGATGTATCGATCGGTTTTATTTGTCAACCAACATCTTACACTCCCAACCCTCCCTTATTACTATACATCATATAATCAAAAAATGAAGGTATTCGACATACATAAATGATTTATCGATCGGCTATATTTGTCATATCCTACATTAATGATGGCCCGTTTTCCCATTTGGCAAAAGATATAGGCTAACTCAGTCAAACTGTAAAATTGCGCTCGGTGTAGTTTTGTATGTTTTCTTACAGTTAGAAGTTTAATGCATGTTGAAATGACCCCAGAAGCGGCACCAATTAATTTGATGCAGGAGATTAGTTCTAGTACATACTAAACATTCAAAAAAACTTGCGGGAAAAATAACTACACTATTCTGCTGAGATTCAACATATATGTTTACCTCTCATGTTGATTTTCCCGGTTTGTATAACGCTTATTTTTATTTAACCTCGACACTTTGAAAAAATAATTTTTGCAAATAACATTTAAGAAGCATCGTTTTGAAAGTATGTGTGTTTTCAGACCAACTTTTTGAAAATAGGTAAGATTTGAGACAATATTTTTGAAAATGTGTATGATTTGAGAACAAAGATGTATTTTAAAATCCCGTTGACTTTGCACAGGGAGCAAAAAATGTGAAGAGATATTTCGTTTGCATACAACATTTGAGACAAAAATGTTCTCAAACACTTTGATTTAATAAGACAAAATAAGTTTTACTGGAGAAAATGACCAAACACGTGAAAATGGCGTAAATTAGGGGAAAATAACGTAAACTATGATAACTATCTAACTTCAAATTGTATGAGCGCGATGATAAGCTCAATTAAGTACCCACTGTATGTAAACAAGCAATCGATATAGTCTACAATCCAGCCAGATCCATCGATCGACATTCCATTTGGTAGATAACCTTACAGTGAGAGGGAGTAGCTCCTTTTTTTGGCCACTGAAAACATACCATGCGTTGATTTCACTTTTGAAATGTATTGCTAAGGGGGAAAAGGGCAGAAAGGGATGCTTTACGCATGTTTTTCTAAACGACAAAAGGGGTATAAGGTGGGGTTTGGGAAGGGAAGGGCAAAGGGAATGTCGTTTGAAATGGAATAACCAAGGAAAAATACTATAGAAAAGGAGGTAAAAGGCACAACAACAAGAAACACGTTGACACATCAAACTTGCCTTTTTTCAGTTTATTGACACAGCATTATTGTCAGAAAATAGTTCGTAGGCTATAAGACGTCCGCATATTAGCACTGTACATGACATAATACGCCAGAAAATAACACGCAGCTTATATGGCGCTAAAAAGCATCACTAATCAAACAATGAATATTTAAAATGAAACTTTAAAAGTAACAAATGTCAAAACAAAAGTAATATCAGCAGTTCAAGGAGTCTGGTTTACTTTTATCTATCACTTATAAGTTTGCGATACAGCGCCCTCTTTTTCAACGATTTGCTGTTAACTTGGAGTCTGTTGTTGCGACGAGGAGACGGGGTTTCCCGTTCCGACTCCGGTCATTTCGGATGCTCATCGTCTTAAGGAAATAATCTTTGGTAGTTTGTGGGCGTTTCATCTATATTCCTTCGTGATGACGTCGTGTGAATGCACGCACGTCCTCATCGTTACGTTCCACATCTTCTCCAAACCGTGCCGTGATGATATCCATGGGTTGTGATTGCGCTTGGTGTATTAAACAGTAGACGCAGTAGTGGCCACGCACGTTTGATCCTGGACTTTGGAGCGGTTTTTGATTGTAGATTATCGGTTTCGCCTTCAGGTAATTTCGTATAGCAGGAACATTAGGCAATTTACCATAAGAATCGAAATACTCCCAGGGTCCTCATTTGGGAATGTAAATTGCAATCCAATGCCGGCCCGGTTTCCAGCTCGGATCCGTGTTGCTCACCAATGCGGTCGGGTGATGAAGCGGCTCGTGTAATTGATCGGCCGCGTTAACGTCATTGTACACGTCGCACGTTAACCAGCGTGTAAATGCATCGGAATCCACGAGATGTATCAGGTCGGACGTTTCCATGACTAATTGGTGAAGTCGTAGAGAATGTTACAGTTTTTTTTATCGATTTTGATGATGTCAAATTCAGCGTAGACGAAGAGCTTCGTGGTAGTCGGTAGTACGGCTCCAAACGTTAGATCCAGACGTAATTTGCCTCTCTTGTTGACTGAATAATGCTGTCCATGAGATCCATCAGGTGCCAGATCAAATGCAAACATTGTGTAACCGTCGACAAAGTCTGACGGAGTAATATCCATACCCCCATTGCTGTACAAATGACCTGTGGCTGAAAACAACTGAAGGTAAGTGCGTAGGGTCTGGTGTGAGCCAAAGTTGAGGGTAAGCGGTGTAGCAGGATACTCTTTCTTGTCGACGTGTAAGGTCAGGTAGTTCAGATTAAATCCTTGGAAACCCAATGGTTTTTTGTTGTAATCGCCGTTGAATTCAGACGTGTCCACCAAAAAAAGCACTACCCATTTAGGTAGTTTACCCCAAAACACGTTATCCTGTTGCAAATTTTGGGTGGTCATCGGGATGGCGATATTGCGGAGGACGGTGGGTCGAATCTTGTACTTGGTTAGTTCTTGGTTGAGCATAGCGTTGTCGTTTGATACGTGGGTGTTGCTACACGTCCCATTTCGCACTTACAGGATGGAGTTTAATATACGTACTCGAAAATTGGCTTTTTCGGCTCCTGATATTATGCAAAACGGGTCTTTGGTGCGATGTAACTTCAGTCGTACTTCCACGGCGGATAATTACACGTTGTTCTGTGCAAAGATGTCAGCATGAATCGGGCCTATCATATCGAAAACTTTGCTGCCTTTGGTATTGTCAAAACGATGTTTCAAGCCAGTATCATAAATTTGGGCGACTTTCAAGTAGCGAAAATCCATGTGGGGGCATCGACTTCCTTTTTACGAATCCGTTGCAATTCCTCACGGTAAAATGTGCCTTTCACCTGTTCGCCCTTAAGATCTTTCACCGTATACACGATGGGTTGTCGTTGATCACTTTGTCGATCACAAAGACTTCTTTCGTCCATTAAGGTAAGTAAACTTTTCAAAATGGGCGCGTGACCATACTGAGCCGAACGACGTCTCCGACGCGTAAAGTCGATGTCAGCCTGACCGTAGACTTTACATCTCCGCACAGTGTTTGCCACACGTCTAACTCGTTGGTCCAATTAACGTCTTCGGGTGCTTGTTCAATACTTTGATGGCGCGCGGCGTTGTATGCCACCATCAGATCCGACAAGACGTTCACGAAGTTGTACGTATTATTGGCCGTAAAATAACGCCACATTCTTGATTTTAACGTACGATTAAATCTTTTTATGACACTTGCCTTGGTCTCGTTCTCCGTCGAAAATAGTTGGACACATTTTTTTTTTCAAAATGCTTTCACCTGGCGGGTATAAAATTCCGATCCATTGTCTGTCTGCAGCTCCAGTCTCTTTGAACAGTTTTTTAGACGCAACAAGGAACGACGCTCCCGGTTTTTTTTTTTTTTTTCAAAGGAATGGCCCAAGCATATTTGAAAAATATATCGCTGCACCTCAAAAGTCATTTTGCTCCTTTGTTATATCGAGAGTAAGAGCTAAGATTGACGAAATTGGCTTGCCATTGCTCGTTGATGCCGTTCACGATAACACGACTCCTGGGGTATCTGCGCTGTGAGGGTTTATGTAACGTGTACGTATCTTGGTTCTTAAACCAATATCGAACCGAGATCTTCGTCAGATTCGGGAACTATTTCTTGACCACTGCGTGCAGCTTGTCGACTTCGGCGGAACCAGCGGAATGTGATGGGTCGTAGTAGATGTCTTGAAGGATTTTTTTCACTTTATTTTTTCCGTCGCAGATATTCTCGTCGTCATGATGAATCACACGTCCTCTACAACAAGCGCTAGTGCATATAATGTTTTGTAGAAAATTGCTTAAAGTCGCTAAAGGTGCTGATATGTTTGCCATGGCGGCTACTTCATTACTTAATGGGAATGAAGGAAGTGATTGAATTGTATTAGCTCTCGGGGTACATCAACCACCAGCCCTTTTGTTTATGACGATCTCTGCGTCGACTACGTGCCATGAAAGGTGTGCGCGGTTCTAGCGTCACGATTACCGATTAACTCTTGAGGATCATTGAGGCGCGACAAGCCTTCCACAAATGCGTTGCGTATTTGCGGGGTGAAAGAGTTTTGAGAACGGATTGCGGTGTTGATCAGATACACAACGTGGGTTCCAGGCACAACTTGTCTGTCGGCCATCAGTTCGCCTTTGGGACTCCATGTCATCTAGCGTAGCACCGTCTTGGTCAACTCTGCTTTTGCTCGTAACGCTTCTAAAACGGTGGTAATGACGTCTTCGATGAATTGTCTCTCGAATTGACAACCATCATCTTTTTTTATGATTACAACAAGAGAAGGATCACGGTGGGCAACAAACTCGGAAGCTGCTTCAGTACCCGGGTGACAATATCTATATATATTTTTTGGAACTTTTTCGGAATGTTTTGGTGGGCTAACACCTGTAAGTTGCGTTGATGTCTTACAATGACTTTCTTCTCCGACGGGCTCAACTTCACCGTGCTTTGTGATACATTTAGGGCACACTGTTTATTTGCGTTATTCAATACGTGAAGACGATGTTTTGATGGACCTTTAGTGATTGCTTTGAGATAAAAAAAATTGACCCCTCCACTTCTCCATGATAAATGACATTACCCCACTTTGGTAAACGTATTTTATAAGTGTCTTTACACATCCATGCATGTAAATTGGGTGCCATGCCCATACAGAGAGGACAAGCACTTTAACACTTCATCGATTTTACCATGATAGAAGCCTCATAAGCAACAAATAAATTTAATGTACAGTGACATGGACACAGCAATTCAAACAATTATCTAAAAGTTAAAGCTACAAACAAAACATTGTTCATTTTTGCATCGACACTTTACGGGACCACGAAGGAGAGCAGCTGGCTCTCACAAAGAATATTCTTAAATCAGTTCCAAAATATGCGTCTGGAGGATTCTCTAGTAGTAAATTATGACAACATTTATGCAAATGCATCAAAATATGATATGCCTTCCACTATCATAAATCCTACATATATTGAAATATAAAACTTAATAGCTAGGAAACTCATACACACTTTAAACAAAATGAAAAGTGATCTACTTATAATTCATTGTCCTTTCCGTTTGAAAATAAACACAAGAAGCGTCCGCTTTTCTTATTGAAATATTTATACTGCGCATGTCTCGACACCCTGACCTACTGAAGTCCTCGAGGTCTCCGCCTGCATGAGTGTGCCAGACTATACATTGCAATTAAACCATGAAAATAATGAACACTTTGATTAAATCGGTCAGATTAGCATTTGCAAGCGTTGATTTTTAAGCATCCATATACAAATTTGTGTTCTATTTATATACCCTTTCTTAAAATACTAACTGGGAGAAAATCCCTTCTCCCCAATCCTTACAATTGCCACCCAGTGGTGAGGTTTTTCCCACAGGAAAATATCCCTATGAAAGGAATATATTAAGATAATACATAATAAATTGATAAATTATGATCGTCAACTCAACGGTGAACATTGAGTAATGCAGACTGCAATTTTCGGAAATTTTTAATCTCTTTTGAAAAAATTCCTTCATTTGAGGGAAATTTCTTTATTTGGGGGAAGTTTGTTTCAAATTTCTTCATTTTCGTGAATTCTGGAAAACTTTCCATCATTTTCGATAAAATTCCTTCATTTGGGGAATATTTCCTTCTAATTTCTTCGTTTTAGTGAAATTTCTTTTATTTTATGGAACTTTTTCTTGAAACTTTTGAGGAATTTTCTTCCTTTTTCGAGATATTTGCTTCTATTATGGGCGAAATTTGCTTATTTTTGCAAAATTTCTTCACTTTCGGGAAATTTTCTTTAATTTTCATTCATTTTATGGAAATTTCTTACATTTTTATGAAACTTCCTTCATATTCAAGCAATGTTCTTTATTTTCGTGAAATTTGCTTTAATTATTGGTAAATTTCCTTCATTTTCTTCAATTTTCTGGATTTTTTTGTTTTCAATTTTCGGGGTAGAGTCCTTACGTTTTCGAAAAATTTGCTTTCATTTTCAAGAAATTTGCTTATTTTCTTGAAGTTCTCTTCAATTTCCCTAAAACAAGTTTAGGAAATTTCCATCATTTTCGGAAGATTCGTATATTTTCTAGGTTTGTTGTGACAAATATAAAATGTGCCCCCCCCCTCCCTCTCCCTCCTCCATGTCAAATATCTTTCTAAAATCCTACATTGCTGACTTTATTAATTGTGTAAACATGATGTATCAATTCTGTATGTTTTGCTCCCCCTCCCCCACTCCAGATTTCTTAGCAAAGGCTATGATCTATTATAGGGCAACCATTTATTACGTATATTGTTTATTTCTAATGTGTTTGTAGTGCAGCAAATACTTATCAAAAACCAGTTGTTTGAGTCTTTACCGTATACACCAATCAAAATCTGGCAGGAATTGACTTCCTATTATTTCCAATGGCTGAGATTTCAGAAAGAAATGTAAATAATTGCATAAAGATTTTGAGCTGTCTGGCCAGTCGTACATCAAAAATTTAGCATAAATTACAAATTGATCAAACTTAACTCAAAACAAAAAGATATATTTTCAAAATACAAAAACTAATCTGCTTAGATTTTAAAACTATTAATCTTTATTGAACTTGTATCCATAGACTTTTTAAGATATAAACTGCATTTGTGAGCACATAACCGGCAAGCCCACACCATCTATAGACAGGTGGGCGAAGTGAGCGCATTGTAGCAAGCAAGAGCAAGATAGTCTATCACCAAAAATAATAACAACTTTCAGCATCTTATCTGTTAGGCTGAGATGTATTAAACACAACATACCAATTACCCCGCCCCAACACACACACACACACGATGAAGGTCATTTGCATATGACAAGAGCTATAGAAAGAAAGACCGATGGTTTCTAGTAAATTAATATGTACTCTTTCTGTCTTTATTTTGTTAACTTGAAAAAAAGCAACGATAAATACATACGATAAATTGTTACATGTGTGGTGTTGGCTTGTTATAAGTGGTGTTGACTTGTTACAAGTGGTGTTGACTTGTTACAAGTGGTGTTGATTTGTTACAGGTGGTGTTGACTTGTTACAGGTGGTGTTGACTTGTTACGAGCAGGGTTGAATTGTTACAAGCAGTGTTGAATTTGATTTATAGAGAGTACATCTGATGGCTATGGTTTCAAAACAACATCAATGGATAGTATAAGCAAATTAAACAATACTACACTCTTAGAAAATAAACGTTCTAGCTTGTCAATTATTTGGAAGCGTCTCGGGTTCTTTAAGGATTATTTCTAAGAGTTACTTAAGAAAAAAAAAAGGCTTCAACTTGTCACGTATTTGGAACCTTCTCGTCTCTAGAACCTTAAGAGTGTGCGGAGGTATTTCAAAGTTAATGTTGTGCATGTTTCCTTAAAAGTGCATTAATTAAATTGAGAATAATGGAATAGGAGCTAAATATATTGAGCACTGTCATCATGTTCGAGCGATCTTCTTGAAAATTCAGGACATCGTGATCTTTTTACTCTTACGTCCTTTATTAATTGATTAAGATTATGTGTGCTGACCCAGCAGCCTGGATTCAATATACCATATAACGACACATCAATGACATAAATAAGTTAGGAAAATATCAGCGTAAGACTGAACAATTTGCTCTGGCGGATGAACATTATCTGGAAAAATTTGTGCTCTTGTTAAGTCCCACGAATTGATAAATCCTACTTGTTTGATTGGATGAAATATCCTTCGAATAATTTTGTCATTTTGTAAATTCAACCAATCGTTGCTTGTAACTGAGCCAACTGAAGCGCCATGCTTGCGAGTATTTGCATTCTTAATGACTATAACAGTGTCCGGGCTTCTTTTCAATAAGTTTTGTAACGCGGTATAAATACCTTGCAGTCTATTTATGAAAAACTCAGAGCCGAATTCTGGAAAATGAGCCCATATACATATAGCCACTACTATGTTAGGTCCTCCTTGTAGACCATCAATAAACCTCGCTACATTAATATCCATGTGAGATGTATTTAAAGCAGATCCACTCCCAATCGGTAATCCCTGAAAATGAAAATGTAAATGAAAAGATTTTCCCTCTGCATGAAATTCAAGCGGCCAGTCGGTAATGGTTTCTTTAGCTTTAGTCGTTTTTACCACATATGTATACAATTGTCTAATTGTTGAATCACCTAAGAAATATACCGTACGTTTATTCAAGCACTTTTGTATCATCTGTGCACTAAAAGACGACACCCGACAGCTATCATCCAGCCATTTGTTACGATAGAAAAAACCGCTCGGTGTGTAAGTCAAAGATGTACCACGTGGAGTACAAAATGGAAGTTTCTTCCTTTCAGCTTCAAGTTTCATCTTGAATGAGCTTTCCGTTATATTCCTTGCAAACACCGTTATGTCATTTTGTGGTATAGTCAGTAGGGTTTTTGCCCTGCATAGTGAAAAGGGGAAGAGAAATTGTGAAAATAAAGTAGAGACATGATTTTGCAATAGGAATTACATTGAAATGT